>JAECUM010023791.1:0-46541 GCA_016617855.1 Megalonaias nervosa | reverse complement strand
GTGTGTGTGTGTGTGTGTGTGTGTGTGTGTGTGTGTGTGTGTGTGTGTGTGTGTGTGTGTGTGTGTGTGTGTGTGTGTGTGTGTGGTAATGTTGTGTCTCTTTTCGCGTTCCAAGAGTGTTAATAATATAATATAACTCACTTTTCATCTTTATAAGGAACTGAAAACTCCTTTCCTTTGTATTTCTGTGACACCTTAATTTCAGTGTTGACTAAGTAGAGTGAAAATTAGTTCTTGACAACTTATGCTATTTGAAATCAATTTATGAATCTTCAGTTTAAAGAATTTTCTATTCAAATAACTTCAATGGTCCACGAACAGTATGTCGAAAAACTAGTTAAAAAAGGACTAAAACCTAAAGATTCTTGAACTGATTCAATAACAGCAAACAACAGCAAACGAACACTCTCGTCCCAAATGTTTAATGCATCAAAGAAGTATAAACGAATCAAATTCTTCAAAGTCTGAGGAAATCTTTCTAAAGGCCCATGACTTTCATGGCTAAAGGCAGACTATTTAAATTGCTTTATGCCTAATTTATGCATAACTTGCTGGAAAATTCCAGACATATAATTTGACGTTTGATAAGATTGAACAGTTTTGTGAAAGCTAGAAAATGCACACAAAAAAAAAAAAAAAAAAAAAAAAACAAAAGCAACCAAAATATACCCCATTTTCAAAGCTTTTACTATGGTATTAGGTTTAATACTCCTTAAAGGAAATTGCCTCTGGAAATCTTGTGGATGCACATATTATGGTCAACAAGTATTGGCTCCCTGATTTGGTTTAGGTAAGTTACTGACACAGTCTGCCATTATTCTGCTAAAAAATGCAGGAATAGGTTACAGATGAGCATTAGGTACAGTCTGATTGGGTTATCCTATCATTTGACAAGTATGACAAGATTTACAGTTTTTACAAACATCACTTCTAATTCTAGGCCAATAAGATATTTTGATAAGACTTAATACCCTTAAACGACCAGCCAAGGGAGTGTAATGGGCTAGACTAAACATATCCTGTCTATACGACTTAGGAACAACAATTTGATACCTCAGTGACCACTTGTTACCAGCGGGCACCTCGGGTGGTCTCTCGTTGCTCATAAGGACCCTATGCTTTACAAAATAACAACAGGTATATCTATAGCCTCAGTTTCGCTAATAGCCCTCTGAAAGAACAGGAGTCTCACGATCTTGTTCCTTTTGGACAGCAAGTGATTATATTTTGTCAAGCCGATTTGAATAATGAAAATGAATTGTAAAAACTGAGGATCACTGTTATTAATGCCTCTTGATTGATCAATACGAGGAGCAATATTGACTTCATCAAAAGACTGTTTAATAAATGTGTCAGCTAAAGGAATAATTTCCTGATTAACACCATTCCCTAGAAATCTTTTCGCCAAAGCTCTAGTAATCGGACAAGCAGTGTATAAATCAAGGATTTCATTTTCAATACGATCGACGTTTTGATCCAAACAAGGTTTGTCAGTTACTAGTGGATTGATCACAACCTTATCTCTAGGTCGGTCATTGCCCAGTAATAAATGATTACCGACTGTCATGAATCCTGAGACTAAGTCTGATGACAAATTTACACAGTGGAGAGGCACATTAACAGAGCTGCACTCTACTCCCTGAATAAGAATAATATCATTAAAAGAAGACTTCTCAAATAAAGATAAAGTACCTGATAATAAAAGACTCTGAGAAGCACCGGCGTCCATTAATATTTTAATAGGGATATTCTGAGCAGAATCACAAATAAGTGATATAGAACCCCTGGACATGAACGGTTCATAAATCTCCATAATAAAGTCAGACTGGGGTTTATTTGAATCGACACATATTTTGCTTTTCAAACCTTGACCTCTTAGAAATAAGAGTATTTGGAATAGCCATGTCATTATTCAGTTGCTTGATTTTAATCTGTAGCAGTCAAAAATGATCTGTCATTTCCTTTACAGTAAGTGTTGGTAGGAAGAAATAAGGGATTCTTTATCAATTTTATCTGAATTTTGATTCCAGAAAGTCGTATCAGACTGAGATTTGGAAGTACTCGAATGAGACAGAGATGGTTTCTTACCTAAAAACTGCTGAGAGGAAGACTTATTGACAAATGAAACTTTTTGAGTCAAGGAATAATAGTCAGGTATACGAGCAGTATTTTCTAAAGTTTCGAGCTGTTGCTCATGATGATATTTATTGACGTCATTATATTCGGAATTCTTGAACTCTTCAACTAACATGAGTTGTCTAAGGCTATCGCAATCTTGATCAACCTTCATGGCCGAGAACCACCCATAGTTGTTCTTTTTCCCTTGGAAATTCCATATGGGTCTGTCCGGTTTCCTTTCTACAGTTCCTAAACCTTTGTCGATGTCTTAGGTACAAGCTCATAACACATTAAGATAATTATTTAACCACACGATAATTAGAACTTTGTTGTACCAACAGTGACGTGTAGACTACAGGAGCTATGCCAATAAGTACAATCTGTAATAACAAAGTCCATTGTTCTTTTGGTCATTTCAAATTTTCAGCACTTTTTTCCAAATGAGGAAAATATTGATCGACTTGTTTCTTTAAACATTGATTCTAACCTAATGAATTCAGGTGGTGTTCCGAATGAATTTCATTATTGAATGTGCTGATGCACCAGTAGTCTGGAATGTGCTAAAGTGCAAACAGTCTTTGATGTATCACAGTGATATAATCCAAAATGTCTCTATCTTCGTCCACAACAATCCAAAACTATTTATTAAGTCGAGAAAGTATTAATGAGCACTCTGTAATTCTAGCGAATAATTTAAATAATAAATCCTCTCAAATATTAACTGAAACACAAATAAAAATTTATTCCTCTAAACTCTGATGTTGAAATATCCTAGAGTAATTCTGATATAATCAACTTTAATATCAAAATCCAAGGTATAATTTGAGGACCAGGATGAGGGTCATCTTTATGGAAATTTCCATCAAACTGTAAGCACATTTTTTTTCTAAAAAATTCCAAATCCAGATGCAAGCTTGTATCTAGAACTCTAACCTAGTAAACATGTTTACCTTGACAAGTAGGCCCAACTCCTATCCTCAGTTATGGATAAACACAATACAAATTAAATATACATAATAACAGTCTACGTCTAAATTTAACGCGTTTATAATCAAAACCCATTAAAACTAGAACGAAATTGAGACCGCTAGATTTGATCTTACCCCGGCGGCAGAGTCGTCTAAGGCGTGTACATGTAAGTGACATATCACTTCTGTCTGGGTTTGCTTGGTCAACGTGGGTATGTGAAAAAAACTTGCCTGTATCTCCCAGTGGGTCGGTGATTCCATCTGGGGTTTTCCGGGGTTCTTCTTTCAGCAAATATACTGGTCATCATATATAGCTTATCATGTGCTGAAAATGGCGTTAAATCCACAAAACTAGAAATCAGCGTACCCCACAACAGTCTACTGCCTGTCGTAGATACAACATAACGCAATGTTATTAAAGTCCCCAACACATGGATTATAATTCAATAAAACCGTGTTTCCTTGTTTTATTTTTTTAATCATCTTTATCCTATCTCCAACCAAACCAAAGTGTATAACTCTGTGATAATCAGTAAATAGTTAATCGACATCGTAACACAGTGTACAGATTATACGTCAGCTCTCTGTCTTCAAATCATAGATTTTGTAACTGTTTCTTGCTGTTGATCAAGCCCCAGTAACAGATCTAGCAATTTGCTCCAGCAGTTTAAATTGTCCTTTTCATAAGCCTTATTTCAAGTTTGGATATATGCCAAAACAACAGATATTAACCTTAAAATCCCACAGTTGCTACTTCTGTGATATTTATTTTTTAATTTGAATGTGGAATTTTAAACGGTTTAATATCATGATGCTGTTTGGCGTTTCTGTGTCTGTATGTCTGTCTGTCCTGTTCAATGTTTGTTTCCACAGAACATGTTAATTCTGAACTAAGGCATCCTTTAGATATTTTTCTCCTCGCAGTTATCAAGGATACATAATTGCATGTATCTGTTAGCATGTAATTGTTAAAAGATCCTCAAACACCACATACGATTTAGGACTCGAGATGTATTGTTCACGTAAGCAAATAATAATGTTATTCTTCAATGAAATAAATTCAGTATAGTATAATGGTATGGTGACTGAAATTACAGAAGTTTTATTCATAAGTCACTACATTCAATTAGGAAACGTTGGTGAAATTTCGCTGAGACACACACGTCAGCGAAACACAGGCAGTAATTCTTAATAGTAGAAAAGAAAAAAATAATGTCCCTATGCGCAAAGACCTGACATATGTTTACAACAAATTAGTTATTTTCTGCGGTATCTCTACACATTTTATGACCATTCCACGTGTCAACGAAAACCAAAGCTTTATAGGCAGGGTACTCAGCCTAACCAAACCAGACTGTTGCAAAAGACGCCCCCAACCATCAATCTCACGTAGTGACATCTACGTTTGGAATATAAGAAGGAGGCATTCCTAAAGTTCTAACCAGTTCTATATGAGATAGGTCTACAAATTAAAACAAATATAAAACAAATGGCATCTATACATATTGATGGATAAATGGACTTATTTTTAAAAAAAATTAGATCGCAAATTTTACATGAAAATGACAATAAATTTATGCATGACAACGATCACACAAACCTTTAAAAATTGATGAAGGTAACCAGGCAAAAGCATAATGCCTGAGGAGGGGAAAATAAGAATGTAATAAGACAAATGGGTCTCTTTACAGAGCAAATCCAACCCTGGCGTGAATTCACTTGTTTTCCCCTTATTTCCAAGGACTTCTCGACAACAACCGTTGTCTACTGAAAATTCCAACGCGCCCAAGACTATAAATAATTTTCCTCTAGTCAATGCTTGACCACAAGTATCACAACTTCATATTTACATCACGAATTCACAACTGCATGGCAACTTCACAACTTCATGACAAAAATCTCACAAATCTATACAAATGCAAATGGCACAAACCGTAGATTTATTACAACATTAGGTAAAGTTTATACAATAAATAAACAAAATCAGTAAACTTCTAAGATTTTCCTTCTTTCTCATTATCCAGTAAAAACACTGGTAGCTCCATTGGCTTCTCGCATTGAACACTCATGAAAAACAGAACGTGGATAGAATACTTGAATATGTAATGTCATGAACAAAATCGAGAAAGACGTTAGGAAAATGCATAAATGGCTGAATGAATGAATATTTGTCACTATAAGGAAAACGATCTTTAATATCAATTTCACGTCTCTCTGATAACTAAGGTCTTTCATGTGTCAACTTTTTCAAAAAAAGAAACATAAAGCAAAACAAAGACGGACAGAAAGAGACATGAGAGAGAAACATTACACATTGCATCTTTCGTTATGTACCTAGTTACACACTGCATCTTTCGTTATGTACCTATTTATTTAATTTTGGCATCGTTCTTATTGTCCACGGAGATGGAGGAATGGCTGAAAACATCATTAATGCCTTAAAATTACATTTTGTACCCAGACCATCTATTTATTAATTATATGTTTTGTATCTTAGATTTATGTATTTATTTATTCTTCATGTATTTAGTTAATCTGTGAATAAAACCAATGCACTGCAGAAGAATGCTTCCAGATCATCGCAAGGCTATACTCTTTGTATACTTCTGAGACGATTCCTTTATGGGTCTGCGGACATTTAGTAACTTGCGGACCTTGAAGCTCATTTTTATCATTCCTACCTTTGGGCATTACGGACGATGCGGGAAAAATAGCCACCTATAAATAAACAAACCGTAAAATAAACGACATTAGCGTTTACCTCTAATTACACCCAAGGATCTTTGTTTTGAGTCTGGTTGTTGTTGTTGTTGTGGGGCTTAACGCCGTTTTTCAGCACACGATAGGCTATACATGGCGGCCAGTATTAATGGTGGAGGAAGAAACCGAGAAATCCGCGGAAAGAACCACCGACCCACGAGAAGCTACTGGCAAGCTTTCTCACATATCCACATTCGCCGAATCTTAGACTCGAACCCACGCAGACAGAGGTGAGATGGTGATCCGTAACAGAGAGCGCTTTAGACCACTCCGCCACTAGGGGCCCCATGTTTTGAATATGGGTTTTCTTATTCAGAAACGCCTCAAATGCTGTGATAAAAGTTTAAAATCTATTTTTCAACTAAAACCCATATTGCCACATCATGCGAGCACATAAATTAATGTTTCAGGCCTGTTTAAAGCTATCCTGTTTTTTATCTAACTTTCTATGATAATTATGTTAAGCAGTAATGGCCAGCAACAACTATTTATGCCTCAGAAAAACAGAGGCTTATCATAACACTTTTTATTATGAACTGTGTACATAATTTTGCCTCAGCTCCCGGTGCCGGGCAGAGTTTTGCGGTGGAACGGAGATATTGGTTGGGATGGGGTGGCGGTAAAGGAGTAGATGAGGGAAGCACGTATAATATATATTGCCATAGAACGGAAACTAAATTAATGTATTATAACATTCTACCATTATATGGCTTCTCCGTTCTATGCCAATAGATCAGTGGTGGGCAACTTCTCTAGTCGGCGGGCCGGATATGGGAAAATGAAGTTCTTGGTGGGCCGGATTACTAAAAGAATAACTAACAGTCACTGTTACTGCGACGCAGTAAGAAAGTAGTAGGAGATTGCGGCCGGATGTGACCGCGGACCAGTCAAAATCCCGTCGCGGGCCGGGTCAGGCCCGCGGGCCGTATGTTGCCCGTCCCTGCAATAGATACATTACCCGGTTAGTCAGAAAATATTATTCAGTGAACGTAAACATGCTTATATTATCATGCAGTTCTATTAATTTTGACACTGTCTGAAATAGGTACTATTTACATGGTTCTATAGATTAAGATGGTTTTAATTATGCATTTAACTAAATCATCTGTAAAGAAATATGTTCTCCATGAGAATGTGACCGTACTTAATTGACCTGTTTGCTATTTCTTGATTGGATTTTACTACGAAGAGTTTGTTGCATTAATATTTGTTTTGTTTGTTTATAATATACTTCTATGTATGTCTTCATATATGTACGTATGGTGATTTAAGAAAACGTTTACTTTATACGTAAATAAAAATCTTTGAATGTTAGTGAGAAATTATTAAAGAATAAATAAGTCCTCCATTCTTTGACTGTTACTCTAAAAAAATAGTAAACACTACTCTGATCACCACATGAGCGAATATACGAAAAATGAACTGCGTTATGTAGAAATGTCTCTACAGTAAAATATTCTATTTAAAGATGACATTTTACAGCGGAAAACTTTGACTTTGGAGAGTGCCTTGTGCAGGAAATAGTTTGTTGTATTTCATAAATATTATGACTATTATCAAATGGGTGTATGCATGTGCAACGTATCGGAACATCGCTGGGCCACTGCCGTCAAGACGAGATATAATTTCAGATGTAATTGTATATATACGGACACATTTGACGGGTTTAATGATTCGACCCTGGAGGAATGCACCACATATGTTGCGACAGAAAAGGCCGAAAATGTTCGGATTGCAACTATGTTTCGTTCCGCCGCCATATTAAGCCATGTGAACAAAAGTAGTTCCCAATATAGTTTTACCTCTGAGGTTTATTACCCGACTTGATTGATGGCCTAGGATTGATGTACAGCGAGAGATGATTTAATAATGTATATTAGGATATTCGCTTCACAAGTAACAGGTCATTTGGTCCAATGAGCTGTCTTTATACACATGTTTGAGTTGATAGTATGCAATCAGGTATCATAATTTTTACGTTTCAGGGTACTTAAAAGTTTGTTGAAAATATGTCCTTGATTCTCTCTGGTCTCCGTCCACTCTCACACTGACACCCACACACCCACAGTGTATGGTGTGAATCAATGTTGTAATTGTATGAAATTATATCAAAGTGCAATATATATTTTTCGATGCGCAAAGTTTCCAAATTTATTACCACTTCATTCCTTTTTAATTTATTTTGTTCCTGTTTGTGTATGATTCGAATATTGATCCAGTACAATTACTATGGAAAAGGTCGAAATTATAACCGCTAAATTAGTTGTGACTGCCAGTGAGAGAGAGGGAGGTTCCTTTCAGACGCTTACAAGTCTACATTAGGTATACACTGTATCACATTTAACACAGTCTACATATACAATTACCTTTATGTTACTTGTGGGAACATTGAATATCATCCACGACCTATTGAAGTTCAATTAGAAAATAAGAGATATTAGCTGACTTTAATATGAAAAAGTCGCCCTGTTGAAGTCCAATTAGAAAATGAGAAATATTAGCTGACTTTAGTTTGGAAAAGTCGCGTTGGAATAATAACTCCTATAAAATAAACATTTAGGGACAATCCAGTGTGTACACTCGTTATCTCCATATTGCCCAGCTTAACATTCATGGAATATCAAATATAAGAGCTAGTATAAAATGTGGTTCCTATGCCTAAGATAATAGTGTTGCGAAAATCTTATCTCGGTACAGATGAGTTTTGTTAAATGCATGAATAAACCCATCCGGAACTCTGGGAACCATGCATGACGGTAAGGTATTATAACTTAATTCGACCAAATGTCTAAACTCTTTCACTAGTATGGCACCAAAAGATGAATTTTTACATGTGAGATTAAAGACAGAACGCGTAGTCAAGTTGAAAACATGTCGCCAATTCTATTCAGATAAGCTGTGTTAGAGTTTACTATATTTTCAATACTGTAATTACATGGTTGCGAGTGCTAAGGAAACTTTCTTCATGGGAGGAAATAGCAATGTAGTCATTTATGGATTATATGCCATTTATAAGTAAATAATCCTCTCTCTCCCTCCCCCCCTCTCTCTCTCTGATGTAATAACTTGACAAAATTCTCCTCTCGTATTTATTTATTTATTTATTTAATTTAAGGTTGAATCCCTATTGGAGCTTAAAAAATACAGGAAACAAACTCTTCAGCTGAGAGAAAATGTGACAAGCGATAGAAGGCAAAAGAACACATGGTTCTTAGCAGATATACTAAAGATCACAAAAGATAATGGAGGAAAGTAAAACATCGGTGATACAAATACCTGAAAACGCTGTTGCGGAGGATCAGCGAACTGATATAGAATCGGAGAGCACATCTTTACAAGGAACAGATGAAAAACCTGAGAATGCCTTAGATGAAAATGAAGACTTCAAAATGACATTAAATACTACTATTAGAGAAAATCTTAGAGGATTCATGGAGTCACTTGTCCTAAAGAGTGAGACGGAAAACCTCAACGATACTTCGAAGGAGGAGAGCGTTAATCCAGAGCACGAAGCCGAATTGCAAATTTCTGGAGACAGCTCTTGCAATTTCAATGCACCAGAGGTGAATGATGAGAATGTCGATAAAAGTGAAGTGAAGAACTCTAATCAGAATGATAGAGACAACAAGCCAGGAGTGAGCAAAGACAAAAATGCAATTATTGAGGAGATTGTCATTGAAAAGACCTATAAACCGAGAAATATCACCGAAATTATACATGGTAAGCATGACATTGCAGAGAATGATAATACTGAGGAGAGACTTAAAGATGAAAGTGTAAGTGAAAAGAATTTTGAATCTAGAGTCTTATCTACAGACAATGAGATTGTTGGTTCTGGTGATGGTTGCAAAATTGCAGAAACTGAACACGCAAAAGGCAATTCACAAAAGGACCGCAGAGAGGAGGCGGAGAAAACGAAATCAAGTGAAGGAACTGTAAGAAACACGAACGACACTGGCAATGAAGGTGAAGTAGGTTACATAACTATTAAGAATAGTGGTAAGGCACAAGTAACTTTGGAAACTGCTGATCTTTCAGATATCATTTCAAAAGGTGAGATGGCTGAGCATGAAGGAGATGATAAACTCGCAACAAGAAATGAACTTGCAAATATTAGTGTAGGAAACGATGGTTCTGGTTATGAGAATACCAAAGATGTATTCCAAGGCGACAACAAATTCCAAAGTGCTGCTATTTCAAACAAGATTTCAACTCCTGGGAAGACTGGGCCAGAACCAAACAAAGAACTTACGTTGAGAACTGATTATGATATTACACGTGAAGAAAATTGTGTTTGTGGCAATGAAGAGCCAAATCGAGTATTCCAAGACGATGATAATACCCAAAATGACCAACTAGAGTCCTTTTGTGGAGATGAGTATGACCGAAACAAGGCAAGAACTAAATTTGACACCACGTCTGATAACGTTTATTTCGGCGATAACGATAGGTCAGCAGTTAGTGAAATCGACCGCCACATATACAGGACCAAGAGAGAAAGTGACATGCACAAAGGTACAAATGGGTATGATGAGAGGACTGACAGATTTGAAATAAGAGATATTAAACATTCTGTTGAAATATCAAAGATGGTTGCTGATTCAAAGGTAGTAATTGTGCAGAAGTATTCCGGTGATAATACTACTTCAAATGTGTCTGAGTATCGACAGGACAATATCGATAACAAATCCGAAACAATCAATGATTGTGAAAATACAGTGATCGGCCTTGACAGAACTGAACTACCTGAAGAAAAATCATTCATGACACCTGTAGAAGAAAACACACAATCAAGTAAATTAACTGATTCGACCAATAAGGTTGAAAATGGGCAACTAGGGAGAAATTTGGTTTCTATTCACACACAAAAAACGGAAACCCTTCAATACATGTTATCGAAGGATGGAACAGATATGTACTCAACCGAATTTGCCGACGAAAACGTCGCAGAAGACCAAGATGATGATTTTCCTGCTGAAAACATTTGTCCGGACAAGACTGAGAGGACTTCTCAGCAACAAAATGTACCACGAGATACACCTGTAGACATTCAAGTTAATGTGCTGACTGACTCTTCTAACCCAGTCAAGATAGGCAGTCCAACAAGCGACAAATCAGCAGATACTAACATTGATGTTATATTGGATCAAAACAATGATGGATTCCTTAGAGAGAGGCAGCTAAGATATAGGCTTGATAAATCACCCATACTAAAAGTTGCTATTCCTGATATTGAAGACAACAGAAAGGATTACCTTGAGTGTCATTTTACCGAGGCTGGTAATATTAAAAGGGACGTCAGCGATGGTTCCAAAGAAATTTTGGACTTTTTTCAAAGAATAGACTCGAACAGCGGAGAAAAGCATGTATCTAACGGTAAGACTAAAAATGAAAACAAATCATATTCCAATGGAGACGGTAAGACAATTTGTACTGCTGTAGATAGTAATGAAGAAAAACAGGTGAGTGAAAGAAACTTTAGTCACACGCGAATAAGGCATTCACATGTATTGTCGGAAAACGAATTGTCTACAATATTGGACAATTCATGCAACAGATCAAAAAACACACATACTTTCTCATCACAAACTGCGTCGAATGCTGTACTGGAATACTTTGATATGCAAAGTGTTCAAAATCGGGAGGTAAGTAAATCAAACTTCAGTAAGGAACAGTCAAACTCTTACAGTTATATTGAAGTCCCAACGCAAAGACAGTTGCATAACGAAGTCGAGAACTACATAGAAAATGAGTCAGCTGAGAAAGGCTATCCAAAACCAGCTGTAGAAGGGGCTGCTTTGAACTCCCATTCATCACGTGAAGATTTGTTTCAAGGGACGCTGCAAGATAATTCAAATGAACATTATCAGAGTGAAATTATGTTAACAGAACATAAAGATCTGATTGATACAAACTACGAAGACTCAAACGGAATTAATATAACCAGCAGAACAGATAAAATAATAGCTGAATCATCATGCAACCAAGAAAGAAATACAAACCAGACATTTGTGAATAGCCAAGAAATAGATGACAAAGGGAGTTATTCAATTCAATGTTTATATTTTTTTCGAGATGACACAGATATCCATGTAACTAAAGAAATTGAGACACGAAACATATGTGATAAACTACCGTTTCCAAATATAGAACCAGAAATATCCAAACAAAACTCGAAATCGGAAGTTTGTAAAAGCAACATTAATGTGTCTACGCATGACGTTCGTGTGGGTGTTATGGAAGAGACTAGTCTAAATGAACCTAGGAGAATTCCAATAGCTATTACTGAATCACATAACAATGAAGTGCAGTTGCTTGCTAGTGAAATCAGTAAGAAAAATATAGGAGAAAAAGTTGACAAACCAGAAAGAAAACTGGATTATTACTCCCCTGATCAAGGCATGGATACAAAGGATGGAAAAAGTATTGTAGATGATTCAGAAAAAATCACTGATGAAGCAGAAGGATGTCTTCCTGCAAAGTTTAAGGAAGTTCTGGCTCAAAACAAAATGTGGCAAAGTGAAAATATGAATGTGACTGGAAACGAGCAGATAGATGGAGAAGTGACTCAAAACAATGCAAATGGAATAGGCATTAGGCCAAATAGGAACGATGAAAGAAAGAATGTTTACGACCATGCTTTTGCTATTAGCAACTGTGAACGCCAAGAGGTTCGTTCTGGTTCCAAGGATGTATTCAAGTATGACGACTGTGCTGCCATAAAGCTGAATGTCGAAATGGAAAATGTTTCAAATACCAAAGCAGAGGGCGTACAATCTAGTCAAAATGAGAAGCACGAGGAAAGCCCAATGTCAAACGAGTGTACCGTGTCAGCGGAGGTTCAACATGACACCAATGACGAACTAAGTGTTCTCGATATAGCGGCTGCAAAATACATTTGTTCAGATAATGATTCAGTAGGGTCAAAGTTTAAATCTGGAAAATTATTAGAAGTGCACAATAGTACAGTGCAACAAAAGTTTCAATCAGACATTGAAATAGATTATACCCAAAATAGCGCAATATTAAATATGACTTCACCGTCAAGACCTGAAAACAAGGATGGGAGAGAATCTGTGGAAGATACAGAGGTAACTGCTGATGAAATGCACACAAATTTTCACAAAATCATGATAACTGTCAACGAAAGTAAAGGTGACACTAGGAGAGATACATTTAGTGAAAAGGAACTTTTTGACACTGCAGACACTAAGAGAAGAAATATTGATGATGAAAATCCTTATGAAATATATGAAGAAATGGAACAATATGAATCTCCCTCATCAAATGTAATTTATGTACACAGCTTCTGTGCGTCATCAACGGGACAAAATAGTTCCGTTGTCTTCACGGACGCTTACATAGCAAGGGAATATAAACAGAAGCCTAGCACAGAAGAACTTGCTGAAGCAACTAAGCGAGTCATTTATCCCGATAGTTCAAAAATTTATGACACAAAAACGACTAATAGTACAATTACGAAATTTCCGTTCTATTCAGGAGACGACGAAGCCCAATATCAGAAACAAAATTATCTCCAAAAGGCCGAACAAACAAGATGTGAGCTGAAGTCAGGTGCACAAGGAAAAGCAATAGCGTACGAAGGACAAGAACATAATTTCTCTCCTGAGATAGTTGAAATTAATGATTTAGAGAAAGATGACAAAATATTTGCTGAAGAAAGCAGGGACGGTATACCTATATTGGCAGAAGGTGACAGAGATAAAATGCTAAACCAGTTCAGGAAGAACGATGATTCCATAAAAATTTATGAAACTGTAGGTGAGTGGAGCTTGGGTATAGACGACAAAATGCTGTCTTTTAAATCTGCAATCAAATATATATTTCCCGAGTTAGAAAATATCACATCAGAGCATGGGTACATAACATTGGCAGATGGAATAACAAAGGGGATTCAACTCTCAGAAAAGGTTGAGATCGATGATGATATCCAGTTTCCGGAACAACATAATCACAAAGGTATCGATGAAGCCACGACTGTGCTGCAACCAGATATAGATAACACTGCATTTATATTTGAAACAATAGATGAGGCCGTCTCTCCTAAGGCAGAAAATGCAGATGGTCTAAGGCAAGAAAAAACGAAAGTAACTGACAAAATGATAAATGAGACCTATCTTCTGGTACAGGACGTCAACGATGCAACAAGAATCGAGAATACGACAGAAGTTGATTCTCTAAATTTGAACAAACTCACCGATGAGCAACAATTCAGTGTACATGTTTACGCAAAAGGTGTTGAATCAACAAAACAGGATGCGTCAAATGAGGTAGAAATTATCGACAGTTCACCTCAAAAGGCATTGGCAACTACCGATGGCGAAATAAATAGGGTACATGTCTTGGCAAAGAACGAAATGGATAAAAGGAAACTTATACACGTGTTACAAGACCATGCCAAAAATATTAATATAGCTATGAGTGAGCTGCCGATAGGTAGACAAGACGGTGTAAGTAATGTCGAGATAATAAAACAGATTGCATCTTCTGAGTTCGCAAATATGAATGGTTTAGAGAAAAGGGACAAGACTCTGCTTGATGATAACTCCAAACAAATAGATTTCTCTGTTGAGAATGGCATCAGTACAAATGAAATACAGTCTCCGTTAGAGTTTGGTGTCAATAAGACAAACGTTAAGCTGCAAATTGGAATTAAAGATAGCACAACTACTTTCAAAGCAGCAAAACAGATAAATTCTCTAGAGGCGGAGAAGATACATGATGTAACACATGAGATCACAAACATATCTGATCCAACAGCCGTGAATTTTCACTTGTTTGTGACAAACGACAACCATGAATCTACAATACAGCATACCACTCACACGGTCTTCCAAAGTAATGATAAAAACAAGGATGTGCTGCAAATACATATGGAAGATAGAGCAAGTGCTCGGGAAGGATCAAGACAGGATTTTGCTCCAGAGACAGAGCAAACAGAGGATGCAGACAAAGTGGACACAACTGTTGTTGAAGGAATCGGAAAGGAAATAAAGGCATCAACAAAGAGCGACAGCAAAAACAACTGTATCCAGTATATGTCACCAGATGATTTCCAAACTCAGGACGAGCTGCAATTGTGTACAAATAACAGCATATACTCTATTAAATCAACAAACACATATGCCTCTCCTAAGATAAAAACTAGTGCTACTTCAGAAGACGATGACCGTGGAATGAAAAATATAAGCACAGACGAGACTCGTTTCGTATCACCGGCCGATAGTAAAAAAAATGAAAGTCTGTATATGGCACAGGATGAATACACAAGTACTGACAAAACCACGCCTGATGTGGAATTAAATACAAAAAGCATCTCAAGTAAAGTTGTAGCAGCAAACCAAGATTTCACTCCAGAGGTAAATAATATACTTTTTATGAAGAAAGATGGCACTAAACTAATTGAAGGAGTCGGAGACGAAATACAATTATCAAAGAGTGATAATAAAGAAACGTTTATCCAAATAAAGACACAAGGTGATTCGCAAGATATGTGTGAGACAGCGGATAAAGCAACTAAACATGTTGTCCGTGTAATGACAGAGAATATAGATCCTTCGGAGCAAGATGAAGTGACAAAAACTGATGAATTACCAAAGGAGAGTCAGCTGTCAGTGCTTGACAACAACGATGAAAGTAAAACACAAAGTATGACTATGAATGATTTCAAAAGTATTGATAAAGCCACGGATGAGTTGCATTTAGGTATACAAAATGGTCCACAAAATTTTGAAACAACAGAGGAGGATGTCTCAACCAAAGAAGAAAATAATACTTCAGAGCAAGGTAATGCATCAGTAGTTGATGGGAACACAGGAGAGGTGTGGATCTTGGGAACTGACAACTGCGATGAAAATGGAACCAGATTTTTGATCGAATATTATTTCAAGAATATCGATAAAGACGAGATGCAGTTGGATGTGCGAGGTAGTGCAAATACTGTTAAAAAAAAAAAGCACGATGTCTGTCCTGAAGAAAACTTCGAAGTAAACGTTTTTAACATCAAACAGGATGAGCCATTAGGACTGCAAGCTGACGCTGAACGTGTCATTAAAACAGAAGTAGATATATCATTGGAAAAAATAGATAGCGCCAAAACGGTAGAGAGTTTGATACATGGACAAGGCTTAAAAAAAGATCAGGAAGGAAACTCGGGTGAGCATTCTTTCGAAAGATCGTTTCTGCTATCGCATAATGACACATATTCAGGTTTGGAAATTCAAGAAGTAAACCAGACTGACCTTTCTAAAATAGGAGATGACATGAAGGGTTTAGAGAGTACTGCACCGGAGGCAACCGAGAAAGAACTCGAATCCGATACTGAGAAAAAAGTTATTATTTCAGCAACAGAAGAAACTGTTTGCAATTCTGACAAAACACAAGCTTTAAATTCAAACCCTGATGAAGAAAATGATAGTCTGCATGAAACAGCCCGAGAAGACTTTTCAAAAAATACATCGGATGATTTGAATGAAAAGGGGCTGGAGACAACAGATTTGATTGCAAATCTAGAAATTGTGTCATTCTACCAGATATCAAAGGACACGCATCCTGTGATACAGACTGACTCTCAGTATGTGCATGAAACAACACAAGTGTCATGTTTCAACGATAAAATGGATAGTACTTTACATACATCTGAGTTGTTTGAGACGGACGTAATCAAAGCTGTGAGCAACAGTTGTGAACATTTCTATCCCACTACTGACGCTGGTTTCAATGGTGTTCATGAAGAGGACAAATATTTCTCACTTTTGTCAGCAAATGAAGGAAATAATAGAAATTGCAAAGATGACCATCCAAAGATGGAATGGAGCAAGCAGACTCGCAAAACATCTATGCAGGAAAAAGCTAGAGACAAGCAGTATCGAAACACTGAAACAAAGACGGAATCAGCTGATTACTACATGAATACTGACGTTTCTTTAGAACAACCCACAGAAACATATAAAAATAAATTAAAAATTACTGGCCACATCTCTACAGACTATGGAACTACAAAGACATATATTTTACAGAGTGTGGAGGAAACAGGTAAAGAGCAGCACAAGAAAGATTTCAGTGTCGAATTTGAAGAACTCAGTCAATCAGAACAGAAAAATACAACGAACCTCGATGACAACGTAGCAGGTTGCAATAGAATAGTAAGGAAATTTCTCAGTATTGATGAATCGAATGTGAATGCTGATACAGCGAAAATAGATGACGCTAGTGAAGATGTTCTTTTACAAGATAAAAAGAAATATCCAAATGAAAATCGAAAAGTGAATAAATCGCAATTAAATAATTCCAGTGAATCAATAGATAATGAGAATGGCTTACAAGCAATAAATAACTCAAAGCCAGATTACGAAAAATCATCTGATGAAACTGACAATAAAGGCGCAGATGTAAAAGCCTGTTTTACGATTTCAATATCAGGATATAACATAGCAGGAGACGGAGAGCAAATGATAGCAACAAATGAGAAAACTAAAACTGTAGACGAAAACGATGAGAACAATCAATATACAGTTGTAGTCGGAAATGGTACAGAAATACTTACTGAAACAAAATACATATATTCAAGAGAAACAGAGGAAAACGATATACATCATGAAGTTCAGAATAACGTCTCATCATATGCTGAAGTTTCTAATTTACGCATCAAAAATGAAACAAACATTGACGATAGATCAATGATTGAATCCAGGTTATTAGCTCTTCAGAAAAGTGAATGCATACAAATGATGCCGAAAAAAATATATATTACAACAGATAATGACTCCAAGACACCTTCTGATAGTACTTCTATAATAAAGGATGTCAGTTTAAATACAGAATTTACCATGAAAACAAACAGAGAATCTCTTATAAAAGAATGTGCAATTCAGATAACAAGCAGTACATCCGATGACGATAATTGCCAGGCGCCAGCGGATCTACATTATACTAAAACAACAGTTGAAGAACTGCAATTAACGGCACAAACCGAAGAACTATGTCCTAATAGTAAGTATGTGGCCAATGTATCAGCTAAAAATGGAATCAGTAACTATGATGAAGGCAAGCAATCGGACCGTTGCCTAAACGAAGTAAATACAAATGTTGAGAATCTAAAATTGCCTCCAAATCCAAGAACTAAGAATGGTAATTACGGATGCATCACAACAAGTGCTGATCCTGGCTTGATTACGATCTCTTTAAACTCCATCGTCACTGATTATCTGAAAGAGTCCGATGAAATAATAAAAGGTTCAAAAACAAGGTTTGAAAAGTTGAATAAGGATGAACACGAGGCTGCAGAGGGAAGAGATTCTACACAAGACAAGAAATATGCTATTGAGAATTCAGATGAACTAAACAAAAACAAGACTGACGAGGGATCCAAAGAAAGTGAGAACCAAGTAAATATCACTTTATATACTTTATATTCAGGTACATGTGGGAAAAACATACCGGAGAATTCGGCAAAGATATTCGATGGAAAGTCAAAAGAAGAAACTGAACATTTTGATGTTTCAAGAAAACCAGTTCGGGACGATTTGCAAACGCAAGCTGAAAAAGAAAATCTGTCATACCTTATAGAAACGAAAGCTATAGTAACTGCAAGTCCAGATAATCGTGAGGATGTCAAATATGCCGCTGTAACTGTCAAACAGTCTTCAACAGAAACAGCACAAGATAGCTGGTCATTAGTGCAACCTGAAACAATAGGCACAAATAAAAGAATGGAGAAAGCAAATTATGAGGATATTGACGATGCAAAAAATATTGGAGATACAAAAGATAAGAATGCAATAAGAAACGAGAAAATTAAATTGTGTCCTCGTCATGATTTCGAAACAAGTGATCCAAATGATCAAGAAAGTGAACGAAAAGAACAGGATAATACAAAATATGTAGAATCAGATACAGCCAACCAGTCGCCGAATACCGCTGCTGCTGATGGAACCACAACGGTTCATGAAACCTTCATAAAAGCTATAACCCATAATGAAAACAATCGCCAAACTGGTAACGAAATGGAAACACCGTCCCATTCAATACAAAAAGATTCGGTGGTTGAAGAAGATGAATATGTTTATGTAACGAAAATGTGTAACCCTTCAACTTTTGAAGATAACACTGGACAGGCGGATGAAACACTACAAGTGCACACTGTAACATCTGATGACGAAATAAACTCTTCCAACAGATCATCTATAGGTCAAAAGACAGTAAATGTTTCCTGTAATTCGGCTAAAGCTACAAAAGAGTTAGATTCGCCAGATGAACAGATTCAAGTAAAAGATACAGTTGCTAAAAATAAAGAGAAATCGACCACCGATGAAAATAAATCTGCGGCTGACGAAGAGACAAACACCTTGCAAACTTTTCACGAAGCTTATTATGAAATGTTTCATGAAGCAACGGACGCGAGAGATTTTGGCTCACAAAACTATGGTATAGATCCTATTATTAATGAACCTATGGGACAGAAAATATCAGCTGAAAGATCTCAATTTGATCAAGTGGCAACGAAAGAGTTGTGTATGACATCAGAACATGGCATTACGAATGTGTCAAATGTGACAAAACAGCCCAGTCAAGTAACACATCATAAAGATTATGACCAGACTCAAAACTGGGACACTTCAAGACAGTACGTATGTAAATCTCTTGATGCAGAGAAGGACGACAATGTTGATGTTGAAAAATATATAGACAAGCACTTCCAGGCAAGCATACATACTACTCTTGAACATGATGAAACAAATAAGGACATTTCTTTATCAATGCAAGAGAAGATTCAAAAAGTCAAAGAAAAACCGGGTTATGTCAAATTCTTCAAACCCGGTATTGTAAAAGAGAAAGTGGATACTGGGGAACGCACCTTAGAAGACACAAGTAGTATCATACCTAATAATTTTTACTATAAGCTCACAAGACGCCCTTCTTCAGTACAGCAATATAGTGAAATAAACGCTAATCTAGTGGGAGAAAGTATCAATTTAAAGACGTTAAACAGTTCTCAGTATGTCGAAGAGAACGCTGAAGGACGTGATGATAAATATGGCAAAATATTTGCCCTTGAGCCATATTTAGTAACACATGCTGATGGACAGGCTGCTAATGATAGAACATATGAGTGCCGTTTTACCATACATACTGCCATCAGAAGTGTATATGAAACTGGCCTGAATTCGATTCACGCAGCAAGAAATAAAAATGAAGATTTAAATGTAGCTAATTTGTATTTAAATTCTTCAACACACGATGAAACAAACACTCCCTCCTCAATAAGTGGCGAGTTTTATCTCACAGAGGAAGATGAGATGATAGTTGAAATCAGCGAGGGAACGACTGTAAAGATAGAAAATACTGCCAACGCTGAGGAGAACATCAATCTATATGTACCTAGTTATGTACCTAATAAAGAGAAAGTTAGTTATGAAACAAGCCATATTAAACGTTCTACCAAATCTATTGCCAAAGACAACCGTGAAGCAGCTCAAGTAGATGATGAAATAAATTCAATATATAAAGATGAAAAGAAAATTTCGGATAAAGAGACACACCAGAGTAATCTATACGTAAAAAGGAAAAGGGTAGATATCACTGAAACAGCAATTATTACTCTTTTCTCGAACAATATTGATGTTACAACAAATGATAAGCTTTTCAAGGATGTCAGCTACGAGGTGAATAATGATCCAACATTTAAACAGTACAGAAATGTTCATGGCATTACCATGGATAAGCTGGCTCAAAAGAAAGATGAGGTTATTATGACTTCCAGAAACACGACGGAAACTATGTCTAAAGCCCCAGCAAGATGGAATACATTTCAAGAAATCTCAGATGGGAACTACCAGATCCTAGTGGAAATTAATTCCCAAAATGTTGATGAAGCAACAACACAGAGGCTTCAAGATCAAATGCAAATCGAAACTGCTCATGATATTCACAACTGTAAAGGTTTCGGGGGCTCTTCGCAAACTGCAACTACAAGTGCTGAGCAAATCTGGAAGGAACTAGATATCAGGAATGAAAATGGGGATACAATGTATAAAAAAGCCCTGGATACATATTACACTAAAACACAATTTGCAACAGAAATGACAACAACACCTCGTACCACACAAGGTGATAGGAGACAGCATTTGATCGATGAAACTATTAAAAGTGCAAGCCATTACAAGAATGAATCCCAATATAGTTCGGCAGCATTTTTTCATTCAGTGAAGAATCACCATGTATACAATGCCAATTCAAATGCTACGGCTGTTGAAATTCCTATAGCAGAATTAGGAAAGCATGATTCCGTAAAACCAGAATTGAACGAGCCGTGTGTTTCAAATGATTTACGAATTTACGAAAGCCAGTTGGCTAACAATGTGGAAATCGACAATACACTATCTCTATCAAAACAGCAAGATATCAATGCCGATGTACCCTTGGCGATAGTCGATAAAGAGCTTTTATTTAATACAGAAAAACCAATACATGACATCTCATATCAAAACAACATTATTGATTATGATAGCAGTTCACAATCAAAGTCAAAGCACAGTGTAAACAATACATGTCAATCTGCCAAACCACATGAAGAAATAAAATCGCTCAATATTACTAGATATGCAGAGCTAGAGTCAGGGGAGATCTTTGACCCAAGTGTAAATGTTTCACTTTATGTTAATGGTGATTTATCGTACAAAACTCCTCACGAAGACGATATTGAAAGACAACCCACGACTCAAATAATACTTGATACAACTAAGCTTATTAAGGGAGTGCAGAGCACAGAATCCAAAACCAAAGAGGCTAATCAAGAACATGCCCAATATGTAAATCATATGGAAAATCGCGGCCAAGGAGCACGGGACAATTGTTATTTAGGTGACAGAAGGGTAAGAGACACAAACGTCTTAAGCCATGACCTATCTCTAACAAAATGCAAAGGAGCATGTGATTATAGTGGTGAGTGTGAACGAACATTGCTATCTTTAGAAACAAGCACATTGACAGAACATCCCCATATTGCTAGTGAATCTGAGAGTATTGTACATAATATGACCACAAATGTTTCTGAGATGAAATCGAAGCCAAGTATGAACATAACTGCACCATATATTGAAGAATCTGAGACGGTGGAGACGAAGGAAGCAAAATATTTTCCGTACTTATCAGCGGTGTCTAGGATTGTTGAGAGTTCTTTGCTTGACATTAGGACAAATGACTCTTTAAAAAGGCTCATTGTTAAAACCTCAGATGAAATACAATACGAGTCAGTACACAATTTACCAGAAACCACAGGACCTGATTATCCACAAAATGTAGGCGTTCATGGCATGTCAGTTGAACGAGATTATAGCATAGTCTCCAACGAGTCTTTGGCAACAAATGAAGTGATCCGATCTAAATATCTTATCTCTAAACGATACACTCAAACACCAAATGATGCTG
This sequence comes from Megalonaias nervosa, assembly GCA_016617855.1. Taxonomy (NCBI): domain Eukaryota; kingdom Metazoa; phylum Mollusca; class Bivalvia; order Unionida; family Unionidae; genus Megalonaias; species Megalonaias nervosa. Next base: position 24,246 of record JAECUM010023791.1, on the reverse strand, counting down.
ATAACGAAAGCGAGATACAACCGAAGGAATATAAATCAGACTTAGCTGTAGAAGGTGATATACAAATATCGGAAGAGGGACTGGATAAATTTTCCATAGATTCAAATAACAGTATTAATGACAATGAAATACACAAGAACGAGACAAATTTTCGGAGCACACAAGGCAATGTAAATGAGAAAGAGAGGAAAATGAGTGAAACGGAGAGTCATATTCAACAGTTGTCGGAAAATACAGATAAGGCTAGAAAATCAACAGACTGTATAGGCATGAAAATGATGGATGGAAATGCACGGTTCGTTGCAGCCACGTTTTCTAAACCAAGCATCAAAATTCAAGGAAACCAAAGTCAGCAAACATCAGAGAACATGGAGGATATAGATTTGGAAGATCCTTGGACAAATCGAGAAACTAAGGATGTGAATGAGGAAACAAATGACGCGAACCGCATGTTATTGAATCATGATATTGACTACAGGAAAACGCATAAAAAATATGCAGACCCAGAGAGGAGGTACATAAAACCTAAAGAAGAACCCATCAATGAACAAGAACAGTTGATTTATGTATATCACGAGACAGAAGAAGGCAACATTCCTGAAGATAATATAGTTAGAGAAATAGGAAAGGATTATATAAGAGAGGTTACGTTGCATCCTCTCGAAAATGGTAAACCAAATATCCTGCAAGACAACGACAAAAGTGAAAATGATGATAAAATTGAAAAATCTAATGATGATTCCAAAAAGGAAATCCTACAAAACTGCACGTCGACTTCTAAAGAAATTCCCATTTCAAAGATTAAGGTTAGTTTGGTCATTTTTGGTATTTACTTTAAGAAAACTGAATAATGTTCTTTTAAAAGAAATCTCACTTTAAGGCACTAAATTGCTAATTCGGGAAATGCTTATCCATTTATTCATATTGTTTGAATGGTACTAAAATATGGTTGCCTTTTTATCACTGTCATTCAGGCAAATAATACGAGTAAACTAAGGGCTGCAAAGGTATCACTTCTTTTTAATAATGGTTTTCAAATATGCACACTTTTACATAATTGATGAGGACGATCACACCGTTGATAATTATATAATTAAAGTATAATGGTTTACTTAGCATGTAAGGCAAAGATTTCATCCAGTGTCTTGTTAGAGTGTGATAGTAAAGACTTCATCCTGTGTCTTGTAAAGATTTCCATTTTCATTTAAACTTTGATTTATAAAATAAGTCTAGATTTCCATTTTTATTTAAACTGCAAAGGCATGACATTATAAACATAAAAGTTAGAAACAATAAATAATAATAATAATAATAATAATAATAATAATAATAATGAGGACTTTGTATAGCGCCTAATCTTTAGAAGCTCTAAGCTCTTTAAAACATTTGACAACACTTGAAAAACATATATAATGATATGATTACAAAAATAAAAACAAACACCACGAAATTAGAAAACAAACAACATGCTGTAAATATTTAAGGTAAGGAAACATTATTAGGTCTTTAAGTCGGTTCTTGCAGTTGAAATATGTAAGTTTTAAGAGCGCTCTTGAATGAGATCACTGTGTCTTTGTGTCTAAGTTCAGTGGGCAATTCGTTCCACGTTGCTGGGCCCTGGTATGCAAAAGAACGTTGTCCATATGATTTCATTTTCATAGTGGGAATAATGAGAATACGAGTGTCAGAAGAGGGGCTTAAGTATCTTGCTGGTGTGTATACATGGGTGAGGTCGGATAGGTATGTTGGACTGGAACCCGTCAGTGAAACGTAGCACAAAGAACAAATTTTGTATTTAATTCTGGATCGAACGGATAGCCAGTGTAGGGTACATAGCAGGGGGGAGGCGTGCTCTGATCGTGGCACTCTAAGGATCATACGAGAAGCTGTGTTTTGAGCTGTGTTTTAAACAAGCAGAGGAAGCTGTAATGAAAATTTCATCTTGTCAAATTATACCATCTAGTATTAAATCACCTGAGCAAGAGAATGACGAAAAGACTAACTCTTTAAAATAGACGTATATAAAATTATTTGCAATTATAAGAATATGCTCACAAGAATTCATAACGATTAGAATTCTTTATGAAATTGAGATTTTTCTTGCAAAGGCATATATAAATATCTACACTGATCTGTAATAACTAATATCGATTATCAATGACCAGATATGACGCATTCAATTTTGAAAAGCTAATATCTCCCTTTCCTCTTGTTATGTTATTATTGTTCTGGACATACTCAACTTCTGATCGATATGTCAACCATCTAGCAGTACCATCGTTTAAACAAGAACGTGGCGCTCCACATTAAACAACGCCAAATTCATGGTCAAGGTCAGATCAAGCTAGATGACACAGCATTTTAAAATCTGCATCACTACTTGTGCTCAGATGCTACAGCTCCCTAAAACTGTTCATCAGCATCTGCACAATCTCAGTTTAAAACATCAAGCTTCACTGTTTAATCTCCAAAGTACTCAAAGTGAATGATACTACCCAATTCGTTTTAAAAAGTGATGGCGTTAGTTATGGCTACAATGTTTTTGAAAGTAAATACTGTACATGATTAATGCTATATAATTTAAACAAACGTAGGATCTACATGGACATAAGTCTCTCAGAGCAGAAAGCATTATGTACACAACCGTAACTACCCGCAGCACCGTGCGACGTTGTCGATTGAATCCATTGAACAGTATGGAGACTAAAACAAATATATTATTTTATACAATAAAAGACATATGACCATAATTAATATGATAAACTATAAAGAACGTCAATTATGAGTACGCGTGTCCCTACAGTTGACATGACGAATCGACTTCAGGTATAAAACAATCGGAAAACATATATTACAAAACTATCTATTATCATTCCGCTGCCACCGATGCCATTTATTAAAAGAAGCCAGGGGACAAAAGTCAACTAATTCGTAAGTGTACATCTAACGGAGAAGAACAATATCCAACACACTGCCGAAGTTACGCTTGATGCCATTGTTTGCAATATATTTTCTAGGACCCTGAAGATAACATGCTATATCTCTCTAAGCAAACTTAAGACAACATATTCAAGATACTCTAATTTCACACTTGTATGGTATTTCCTTCTTTACTTTATTTCTTACTTTACAATCCTATGATTTGTTAGTATGCAATTTTGAGCCATACATCAGTAGTTCATGCCACTTTCCAGAAAAGACTCTAAAAACCTAACAGACCGATTTATTCATAAATGTAATTCTAAATGCGTATATGTGAAAATATCCAAAATATTATTTATATTAGAAATGGATGAAATGGACCATTGTACGAAACTAATTCATGCTACCATACAGTCTTGTGAATACGGTTAAGTATGACGCCTAGTGGTTGGCTAATTGCCTGGTTTTAGAAATATCTTCCCAAAACCAATTCTCAATGATGTAACAAATGATCATTAAAATCTATCAAAACTATAACTGGAGATGTTAGTATCAATAGAAGATACCACGTTTCTTACAACATGTTTGGATGCAGACAAATATATCCATCCGTCCATCAGCTTGTATATATATATATATATGTGTGTGTGTGTGTGTGTGTGTGTGTGTGTGCGCGCGCGCGCGCAACAAGCGATTTTGCGTATTTTTGGTAAGAAAAAATGGGTAAATGGGGCTGCAGACAGGGAAATACAAAGCTCAAAATGTAGATTTTGTTTCATTGCAAGTTAAACGCGTATTTTACTGCCTTTTCCTGAACAGTGTTTAATTTACTTTCTTTCAGAACGACGAACCTTCAAAGTCTTTGCCTACAAAACTTCTCTCCCTTGTTAAAGATCTAAAGAAAACGCTCACGGAGGAAACAGAAATGCAGCTTCAGTACATGAGTTGTCTGAGGTCCGCACGAGAAAATATCAAAAGAGGTCTTGAAGTGTTCAAACCCATAAGATGCGATGATGAAAGATCATCTAGAGAATATGATTCAGAATCTGAATATTCAACAGACACTTACGTCATTTATCACGAAGATGATTGTTCACATAGCATAAACCAGGACGAACATTCTATCGGGTTTGAGAAAAGTCCTGATAATGACAAGTTTGATCTTTCAAGGAATCGGGATAAAACAGTCGACGAGAAAGACAATCAAACGGAAGTGAAAAGGTTTGGTGTTGCCAGTGACAGTGAAGTCCTCGAGTGTGGAAGAAAAGTGAAGAAAAACATTCCTACTAGATATAAAGAAGAAGCCGAAAGAGATGTAGATAAACTAATGGAAACGAATGAAGACAAAGAAGAGGAACATGTGAGAGAAAAACAAGAATTTAGTGATATTATAGCATACAGAGATGAAAATGAAAAATTAAACAAAACCAAGTCATGTGAAAAGAAGTCGACTGAAGGTACAGTTTTGACTTCAGGAAATAAAGGCACTGTTAGTGAAAAGGATACCAAAACTCCTTTTGGATCAGGAATGAGAAAAGACACTGATGCATATATGCCAAAGTATCATGCACCAAAACGAAACCCTAAAATCGATTCGAAATGGCCGTCCAGTCATCCAGCCTACCAAATGCTTTATCGAAAACAGTTGTCTCCTAGAAAACTGAACATTGGTGCTCTTCCTCATTTGAAAAAAAATAATATTAATGACAGGGGTCAACCGCCGAGCCCCATCAAAGCCGTTGATCCCATCCATAGGTGTGGTGCAGCATTCTTACCACCCATCCATCACCCTACCCATCCAGATACTACAGACGATATTCCTAAAGCAAAGCAATATTTGGAATACCTACACAATCACCCTATCCCAAGTAAGTCGAAGAAGACAAAAGGTCCTCTTGGCAACAGACGAAAAGAAGGCATCTCAATGAGTTTACCCAATCTTAGTGGGACGTCACCACTATCTCCTCCACAGCCACAGATTCATCAAGAAATGCTGTTTGAATCCCAGCCACCTACCTCTCCCAAAAAGCCATTTTCAGCAAAGGAATTGGCTGAGATGGAGGAGTACCTGGAACTGATACAAAGAAAACCATATTCTCCTGGTAAAAGTTTCTCGTCTAAGCAAGCTGATTTGTCTCACACGTTTTCAATTGAGGATCTGGTGGAGATCATACAAGTGAGGAAGACGTTCTACTTAGGAAACAGAAAAGAAATGGTAAAGCCGTCCTTGTCAATGCAATTAAGGTTCGATCAACGATAAGTGGTGACTTGACGGGTGACAAAAGTTAAACACCTACCGGCACATATGCGACTAGAATCCATTTTAATGGATTTCAGTTTGACATATGCATTTTGACACTTGTTTTCAGTTTGACTTTAGTCCTAAATTCGATCATGCAGAGGACTGATGATCCGGGTGATGTATATGTCTCTCTGATAGATTTAGATAATCGACCTTTTACTGTAGACCTTTAACATTATGCAGTTTGACCTAAACGGACATAAATAAAACTTCACTGTGCTGATAACTACATGTTATTCTTGACTGATTAAGAGATGGCTGTCATGAAGCTCCACGTTTACTTTTGCCGCTGACTTTACTATACGGGGTGCATACATGCATTATCCTGAATTTTAGCTGAAAATTCAGCCTCAGCAACACAATGTTTGGGAGTTAAGACGACTATGCAGAAAATGTTTCCTAAAGAAAAAAAAAGCTGAATCAGATATATGGCCTATTTTACGATATTATCGTCAAATCTGTGTAAAGTTTTCTCTTTCCTTTTGTGCAACAATGTTAAAAGTTGACTTACCGGTAATTTTTCACGTATATATATAGACATTGAGGCATAAAGAAACGTTATGTTGGCTTCTTGTAGAGTAACTTGAAATGTTACTCATTTTACTTTATATGTCTAAAAACTAGTCTACATTTGTGTCTGACTTGTATATTAATATTGCCATAAAAACATAATGGATGAAGAATATTATCACAATAAAGAAAGGAAGAAATGGAGTGAATGAAAATGAAATTTAACAAACTTATGTTTCGACTGGAAGGATGATTTAACTTTAGAGGTAAGAACAGTTCACTTGCTGTCCTATATATTTTAAAGCTATTTTGATGCAAAAGGATGACAGTTTGTAAATATTTTGCATTTATTGGAATTTGACCCCTTTTCATTATTTCAGGATGATTATAGAAAACATCGCATCCATCAAATCTTCCGAGAACTACAAGAGATTCGTAAAAAGACAGAGGAAGGGAAGGATATTCTTATTATTCGTAAAGGCGTACGACCTCGTTCCGGCCGGAAAGACAGTGAAAATTCAAAATACATTACTTTTGACTATTCCCTCGGGGAAGTAGAGAAAATGAAGACTGACGAGGATCTCCGACAATTTCTTTGTGACCCTCTACAAAACGAGATGAGTGCTAAGAGGAAGCCGCTCTGTCGGAACAAAAGGAGGCAACAGGCGTATAGTGAACTGAAAGACAAGCTAAACCAGAAATATAGTCAAAGATATGACAGATTTTACTAATGTCAATATGAATGTAAATTATCAAATACCCCCAACCCCCAACTAGTTGCTTTTTCTTATTGAAGACAGTCTTATAGAACTAATAACGGTTCAAACAATACATTTTTATAACTCCAAATATCGAAAGTCGTAACAAATTTACCTTACAACTTCGCTGATTCCAGTTATTTTTGTAATAATATATCTAATTAAATTTGTATGTTTTAGCCTTGACTTTCTCACTTGTTTCAGGTCAAACCATTATTCTAAATTTTTTTCTTTAAAAGTGATTGATGGTGAGCATTGAAAGTCAAATTATTTCTTACAATCGACATCGTATCATAGTATTTGTCCACTTAGGGTTACTTCATTTTAGCCCTGACACACGATTGGCAAATATGTATTTTTTGTCAGAATAGGACAGATGCAGAAACATAAAAGAAATGCCTGGGACTTTTTTCTCGACTTGTTCTGCTCCATCAAACGTATACACTTTTGTGTATATTTGTTATTATAATTAATCACCGCTTCAAACGTACAAGGAAACGGATCAAAATTCGAGTTTTCTTGAAAAGTTGATGCATGTGCATTTAATTCATTTTTAATAAACTTCACCGGGTAGTCTTTACAATACAGAAATTATGTGAGTAAAGAAATTGTTCATGAATTGATTGCGATTGAATCCCCAAAACATAGTTTTAAAGCAATGGTCAGAGAGCAAGTCATACAGTTATATGAAAGAAGTTACATCTTTCGTTTCGAATATTTATTTCAATGGCGCCACTTTGCAAAACGGAGGATCATTATTGTCAAATAAGTATCTCCTCTCCATGTTCATTGTATGTATCAAGGATAGTTATATGCATGTATTCGTGTGTAATTCCATAATATATCTTAATGAATAGATTACGTGTATATACACGTGTTCTCAACGCAGGTTTCATCATAAGCATATGATATTTGTGATACAGTAGCATCTATGACAAAATTGAACGTCCTCAGTTCACACTTCACATTTAAATAGTTTCTGATAGTGTGATGGTTGTATTTCTTTACACAAAGTGTCGTTATATTATAATCGTTTCCTCTCTCTCTCTCTCTCTCTCTCTCTCTCTATATATATATATATATATATATATATATATATATATATATATATATATATATAGTTTTCCTTAATGTCTTGTACAATGAGGCACTGACAATTATTATCACTTTTCTCCCAAAATGTATGATTTTGTATAATTTATACGACTCAAAACTAGTATTTTTATGCCTTTTCTCTTTTGTCATTATTAATTGAATTCATTAAATACGAACACATTGGAAGTCCACCTAATACATTTAGTTCAATACTATTAAGTTCAATTAAAATGGAAACTGAAAATGGATATAAATCAATACTAGATAAATAAGGATACCCATAAAGTCACTTCTTTTATTCAGTATAGTACGAGTTTTATTTGTGTTTTAACAATAGTTTTCCTTTGATTTGAATTTTGTATAATTCGTTCATAATTAGGAGTTTATGTTGTTGTCTTTGTTGTTTTTGTGAATATATCGACGAATTTTACAAACATTTGATTTACATTATAAATGGTTGTAATGAAATACCTAACATGTGTTAACTAGAACACGACTAGAGCCAATGCAGAATTTGTAATTACATCTATTTTCGAATGCTAACTGTTATAGTTATTCATCCTTATGTACTCACATTTAAGAAACACAGCAATAACAAGAACAAAAAACCAATATAATCCATTTCAATCCATCACTGAATCAAGGAATAAAATTTACGCCATATTCAGTTTATTTCTGCAACAATATATTCCCTAAGACAATAGTTCCACAACCTTCTCTTAAAAGATTTCCATTAAGTATCGAGATCAGCAATATTTGGCGTTTGACTTGTTTTTAGAACTTCGAAGCCAATGTTGTATGGAAAGAAATGTAATTTTAGCAAACTTCCCGTTTAGTTCTTTGATGTACAGACTAAGTCATTTTTATGTTTGTTTCTAACAATGTACAGTTTTGTCAATACTAAATCAATTTAAAAACCATTGTATGTTTCTAAATTTTGGCTGTATGATCAATGAATATTAAAGTTTTATTTCGTACTTGTTTTTTGTTGTTTTTTGTAATTGTAACTTGATTGAAATAAATTTATTAGATGTATTTGGATTTCTTCACGTTTTCATTTCAAACAAAGCATATGACAATATTTGACACTCTACATTATTGATTTTGACCCATTATTTCTCCCACTTTGGTACTTTAGTGTTTATGTGTCCAGAATGCATAAACATCAAACACACTTTTTAGTATGTAATCAGGTTTTAAAATGATGCTTTCATGCATTTTAAAGTGTCAGGAATGAATACGCTTTATGCAGTGCATTTGATAATATTTATGGTGTTTTCAGGGCCTATAATGAACATATATTTCGAACGTGTGTTGTGACGGCATTGATGAGTGTTAATTGCAAATCGAAATTAAGTGACAATTGAAAGTTTGGTTCAGCGTCTGTTCCCAAAATAGACTGCAAGGTTGTCAAGGCCAAACATTTATTGAATTCATAAATTAACAAAATAAGGAATCAAATCCACAAAAGTAAAATAACAATCATTCAAATCTTTTGTTAAAGATCCAACGCTCTGTCACGTCCATACAGTAGCCCCACCCCAACATTGTTGTATGCATTAATCCACACAAGAAATGTGTTAACGACAATACAAATCTCTTTATTTTCGTTTCAAAGCAGTTATTAATTTAACAAAATAATATCTGAATAATTATTTTGTGCAAGTTAAATTTGTAATGGGCCGTTGTTCAATAAAAATTTGTAAATTTCGGAACTTCTTTTTATGGATTGTAGTAATGCATCCTTGATTCGCACTGGTACAGAATGGACAAAAAATCCAAACAAAGCGAGGGTTTTTGTCTTAATAATAATATAATATTAGAAAATGCAAATATGCAGGTTTTTTATATATTGTTATGCTTATTTGATTTGTAATTGTTTGCTGGCTTTTTTTTAATGATTATATGATATGTATATCTGTATTTTATCCAAAATCAAGTTAATGGTGCACCTGACCAGCGACGTTTATTTTGTACACAACATAACTCACAGCTAATATTTCTCAAAGATTATATAGATCAAATATTAAGATTATTATTAATGGTAAACATGTTGGATTTTTTAATATGAGTCTAGGACATTAAGTTTTTCCCACTGAAATTCCTAAACTTGTTGACAAATCTGACTGTTTGTAGAGGAGATTAACTTACATCCTGGCTCTTTTTATCCTTGGAAAATACGTTATTTGTTGAATTTTTAGAAAACTTGTTTGTTTTTCGGTCTTTACTGTTACTTGGTTTAAGACCACAAAGTTGTAACAATAAATAAGGAAATATTTCACTCGTGAAGTGGAAACGTATTGTATTGTCACTCATTAATTAGCCACTCGTGAGATTTCAACCAATCACATTTCACTCTTGAAATATTTCATTGTATCTTCTCCAAAACATCCTCTATTGATTAGTATTCTTTAAATTTGGTACCAAGGCACTGCAATCAATCAATTTACTATCTGTCTCATTTGCCATCATATTTTGACAGTCACGTAACAGTTCCTGATAACTGTAAATGATTGCACTGCCAGTGGGTAGAAATTGTTTGCGCTATGTAAATTCTCTGGGTCTTCCAGATCAACATTTATGAACACGATCTAGTAACTGAACTGGCGAGATCCACTTAGATTCAGACATTGGTAATGGTTGCATTATTGCCCAATTATTTGGCTTACTGTTGTCATAATCACGAATCATCTTATTAGATTTGGCATATCTTTTGCAGACCGTACCAATTTCTCCGCATTTTTCTAAAACAAAAGTGCATACCAGTATCAGTCCTAATTTATTTTTATTTCATAACACATCACAGTACAAATCAGGACTAGTGAAATAATGCGCTGAATCTATGCCATAATGTTTAATATATGTAGTTTTAAAATTGTCAAATCTTCAAAAACATCAGTCAGTCACAGCACAATGGTTTTTAGATATAGGTAGCTGTATTTACCAAGGTTATATATGTTTAACACGTTTACAAACCTTTTGCGCATGAAAATAATATTCATGTGAAATTTCTAACTTAAGGACTATAACGAATCTTTTCTGATTGATAAGTTTTGTTTCATTGTTTTTTCCCAGCTATCAACCTTTAAATAAATATTCAATTTTATCCTGATCAGTAGAGTTATTTATTATCATAAATTTCTCTTCAGGCAGATGATAATAGTTTATCTAAGCTATCATTAAAGAACAGCAATAATGCAGCAACAGCAAGAGGGAACCGACCAAAAACAAGTGCGTCGACCTTGAAGGGGACCACCCCACCCCCCATCAAGGTCCCATTTTATAATCCGAGCCTTGTAAGAATGTTAATTTTACCTGTAGCAATGCTGATTTATTATTTGCCAAATGTGAATCCGAGGCTTGTATGAAATCTGGTTAGAGCACACACAAAAATAGCAAAAGGAGATTGCTACGCCCAAGTGATTGATGTTGACCTATTGAATAACTTTCACGGTTAATTGTTATAGTTTTTTTTTTTCATTGTTTATTTCCATTCTGCGTGAACACCCCCACCCCCGGGCGAATCACTAAGTGAAAAACGAAACTTTAGAAAGAAATCTTAGAGATTCAGAGTGTTGTCCAGGCTGAATTTTAATTTGTTAATTTGTAATCAAGCACACACACACACCCTGTGGTGGAGGTTGTGTCGAGGCGCTCAACCAAGTCGCCTCGACACAACTTCCACAGCATACGGTATGGAGATTAGTGCCGAAAAAAATCAAACTGATGACAAACAACACCAATGGCATCAGTGCAGAAATAAAGGTCAGTGGACAGAACCTGGAAAGAGTCACAAGCTTCAAGTGCTTGGGATCAATTATCACAGATGAGGGCTCCGAACCAGAACTACTTTGTAGGATTGCCCAGACAACAGCAGCCGTAAGAAGTTTGAGACCAATATGGAAAGATACCAACATTGCTTTTGGTTCCAAAATAAGGCTGATGCGCTCGATTGTCATATCCATCTGTCTGTATGCTTGTGAAACATGGACGCTCACATCAGATCTACAAAGAAGGATTCAAACCTTCGAAATGAGATGCTACCTCAAGATCTTGGGCATCTCATATATTGACCATGTAACCAACGATGAAGTCCACAAGAGGATCCAACGAGTCATCGGATCCTATGAAGACCTCTTGACCACTGTAAAAAAGCGCAAAATGAAATGGTACGGTCATGTCTCAAGATCATCTGGACTGGCAAAATCAATCTTGCAAGGCGCAGTGCGAGGATGCAGAAGAAGAGGCAGACAGAAAAAGAGGTGGAAAGACAACATTAAGGAGTGGACAGGCATGGGATTTGGAGATTCCCAAAGGGCAGTAGAGAACAGGGAAAGATGGAGAGAATTAATTGTAAAGTCAAAATGTGGTGCCCCAACGACCTCTTGGGTGATGATGATGATGATGACACACACACCCTAAGTAAACCCCGGGTGTTATAAACCGAACACCCTTATTGGGTTGATGGGGGGGGGGGGGAACCAGGCACGTGCACATAGGTCAAGTTTCACAATTACCATTCAATGATATTTCATCTTTTGCAATTGCTCGTGGCCGTCTCCCCACTTATAATATCGTTTTTACTAATGCCAACAATATTGTCAGTCGCGTGTTGCTGGGACGAACCTGAAGTAAGTTTCCACAGGTCGATCGAAAGATTGTATCTCCGTCCACATTACTATCGGTTGTGTTAAGAATATACAGTTAATATAAATTACATAAACGATACCAGCGTGATCACAGATAATTTTATCAGTATACACGCACTTATAGACAGAGAATTTTATCAGTATAAACAGACAGATAATTTTATCAATATATAAGCATTTATAGACAGAGAAATTTAATTGCTATCCAAGCACTTTAAACCACAAATCATGTATAATCGTAACTGGTATTGATTTGCTTGAGCGTGGGCGTATTAGAGCCGCACGTTATTGTTAGTGGGTCAATGCGTCATAGACATTTTTAGGTTAGGCTGTGTTATTTTTAGCTCAAGTCAACAGGTGACTCGGGGACTTCTAATTGTGAGCCGACTTGGAATTCCGGCAATTCGCTTAGGTAACATATATTAGTTACGCTACTGTATATTATGAAATATTATATATCCACTGACCGGTAATTTTGTAATTAAATCGTTGTTGTAATAATATTAATGAATGATTCTGTTGGGGCGACTGTTTTTAGGGAGCCATGATTGTGTAATCCAGTCATAAAAATTCAATTTTTGGGAGGCCTTAAAATAATGCCTCATTGTTGTAATCCGACGTTAATAACTATAATTATTTTTATTTTCTAAACTCCAATCCGAGGCTTGTGTGTAGGATCGTAGTAACATGTTACTGATCAATGTAGGTAAATTTTATTTTCTGGTTAAGTCGTTTTGATGTAGCTGAATTTTTATGGTGTTTACAGCATAGTATAGTGCTCCTGAATAAATGTCAAAATATTTTCTACCACATAAGTCGATTTAAATCTTTTGTTTCTCCTGTATCAAGATTTTTTACTGGTCGTGATGGTGTTTTTGTGCTTGTCAGCTCTTCCATGTATTGTGTTTTCTCTCTGTGCACAGCATGCACATTTTCTAGACGGTTATCTTGCTTATCAGAGTTTACGTGATCGATAACAAGATTATCATTGATTGTGCCATTGTAAGGTTCATAAACAAACCTGTGAGCAAGATATTTTATGTGCCAGGTATTCCACTACCGATCCTGATGTAACCAGTGTTGGTGACTGCACCGATCTGTTTCTGTAGTCGACAGTTTCTGATTACACCAGCCCTATTTGCTTGTAGTTAGTGAATATCAGATGACATCTAAACTCATCAACGTTAATGTCATTTTCAACTTTCTCCATTTATATAAATTTCTCTTTCTCTAATATAACATCATTTTTTAATATCTCTGTCACTGTAATCCTTTGCGTCTTTTATTCTTACATCATCAGAAGCATTTTGTGTCTCATAATATCTTTTTAGTGCACGTTATTTTCGTCCACTACAAGATACACATAATTGTGTTTCCCTTGACCCCAACGCCACATTTCAGACATGGTTTTGGTCCAAGACTACCACAACGTACACTGGCCATATGATAGCGACAGTACTCACCACGACTATTTATTCCACAAGGTGTGATTGATCCGATCATGAGTCATTTGGTTTGATCGACATTTTAATAAACTGATACCAGTGTTAATCTCAATGACTGTTCTGCAAAAAGTCATTGTGGCTGGGCTCCAATACTGTTATTACGATATTTTTTGGACGATAAGATTCTCACGTCGTTAACTGTGACATCAGCGATAATTTCGTACAGGCGGGTGAGGACAGTTTGGTTACCGCACGATGATAAAGATACATGCAGAAAAAGTATTGGTAAGTTTACATCCGGTGCGTTATCTGATAATAAAAGCCGTTGTACAAGATTAATTATGGACCCAGCAGAATTAGATTTTGTGATTGCAGATATGGCGGAGCGAAGTGTATTGATGTCACTGAGAAGTGCAAATTTACTCGACCGTACAAATATCGGCACCGTCTTTAGCTGCTACGATGGCGATTCGCCGCCGTTTACACATTTGAGATCTTCGATGCTTGCTTATGAGTCGATTTTATATTAGTAAATCGCGCAATGACCTTGTCAACACCGACGATGCTACTTGGGGCCATTGGAGAATAAAGCGTGAACAAATACGTAAGCACAGTCTATCTTAATGGTCCTGGTGGTTCTGGTAATACAACACGTACGAAAGAATTATTTAAAAATTCAGATATGATTGTGTTAACCCCAACTGATCGTCTTGCCAAAGAGATGAAACGGCAGAGAGTTAAGTCATGTACGTATAACGGCGTCTTTCGATGGCGTGGTGATGCCTGGACCCCCTAGCAAATGGGTGAAAAATATATTCCTAAAATCAACATTTGGGACGAAATATGCACGGTCTCAAAAGACACGTCAAAAATGTTTCTCGACTGGCTGTCGAAAAACAAGGCAATTATCATGTGCGGCGATCAAGGTCAACCTCCTCCGTTTACAACAGAATCGCCACATCACTGTACGAGGAAATGTTGTACGACCATCGATCGTGCGATGAATCATTACGACGGCTGAAAGAGTTAATTAGACTTCAGCCGGAATGGATTCTGCTTGAGATAGGGTTTAGTGTAATTCCAGAAACGTGCATGTTGGAGTTTTGGAACTTATGATGCCATAATGATCTGATACTTGTATCACGAAAAAACGTCCGTGATTCACGTCAGCGCAGATTATTTGAGCATCAACAGGAAAGATTTCCGAAACTGCTATTTCCATTGTGTTATTGTCCAGAGATACCTGTCGACAAAATATTCTAGTAACAATTCCAGGAACGGATAGACAACAAATGCTCTTCCTTAATGATATTATTGAAGTTCCCGCAGAGGTTGTATGACATGCTCTGGCGCAACAGCCATCGTGCTGGACTCTAGGTTATGCAATAACAATTCATTCGTCGCAGGGGCTAACAATCTCAGACACTAATATCTGGGTTGTCGATGATCGCATCGAATGGTCAAATTTAGTATATTTGGCAGTATCGAGAGTTACAAAAATATGTACGCCGAATCCAACTTAGTGGTAATTAGGTATCTTCAGGAATTACCTGTAATTGTCACAAACAAATACACTTTGTGGAGTTGTTGAATCTAGTCTGTATATTGCTGGACTGCCAGTAGATCTTACCACGCTGAAAATTTTATGAGTGGTTACACTCCAGACGGGATCAGATGCTCTTTATGCACCGCCCTCAAGTTCACCAGGCTCATATAAATACCTGAGTGTCACGTTGCTGCCCAGCACTGGGCTCTCTGGTAGGTTGCGCCATTGGCGCGCTCACACGCTCACCGAGATGTGTTTCTTCGAGATTGCATCGATGGGTTTCATAGTAATTTCACGCGTGTCTTCATTGTTTAAAGCGGTTATCACATGAGGTAGTCTCGCAACCCAATCACGAGATTTGTCCTTTCTCAGTAATTCTTGGGCGTACTGACGTCAAAACAATCGCTCAGCAAGTGTTCGAGAAAATCATTCAACGATTGCCTGATCACGATGTAACGCGGTGTGTCCGCGTCTGATTTTAATGTTATGTTGTTACATCAGCGTTGCTACAGCACAGAGAAGTTCTTCGCCAGGATCAACCTGTAGCAACTGTGGCCAGAGCAGGCGATTCACTAGTGAATTGCGCGAATAAATTCGTTCAAACACGGCTGCGACTTCAGTTGATGTTTAAATTGATAGCGGCTCCGCTTCTTTGTATCTACTTGCAGCGTCGACGACTGTCAACACGTATTTGTATGTGCGCAGTTTACGTGATGTGCCAATAACGTCATGTGGTAAATAGAGGATCTCAAATGGGTAATGATTTAATATGGAATTTATAAAACGAGCTGAATAATGTCCAGCTATTGCGAGCCTTGGCGAGCAAAAGCGGACATTATTCAACAAGTTTTGAGATTCTTTTTATCACATAGTTTTTATTTCAGTGGAAATTATTTAGATAGAAAGAAGAACGAATAATTTCGTTCATTCTGACAGACGGTGCACTTTTCATTTGTTGTGCATAAAATATAGTCCCAAACAAAGTTGAACTGGTAAAAGTAGATTATACTTTTTTACAAACTATAAATCAAAGAAAAAGCTTCCTTCCGAATAAACAGAACATTTTATAACGACAAAATCATTTTTCAAAACAGAATGATCAATGCGATGTGATGCCACATTGTTTGATACGGTACACAGTAGGCCTAGAGTACATGTTTACCCTAAAATGTCACTTTCAGAACTAAACATTACATTGTTGCGATTTTCTTGTGAAAATAGGATTACTGGATGAAAAAATTCCCACATTTACTGCAATGCATTTGTGACAGGATATTTGCAGTATTTGATTTGGAACAATAGACTGTACAGAAGACGTAAACAAATTTCTTTTTGAGTCGGATTTGCATCACAATACTACTGCGTAAAGATGCTGTGGTTGGATAAAGTTCTGTCAGTTAGGAGACCCATTTATGTCCAGATTCTTCTGTGAACAGAAGTGAGTTTATTTACTTCTGTAAGTTAACATTTAAACCACGCTTGTACATACGGTGGATTCTATATCTATGTTACAGATATACCGCAGAATCACATAAAGTGATATTTTAGCGTGTGGTAATATCAAAAATATGAAACTGCACATACTATAGGAAAACTATGCCTACTATGTGATAAAAACAAGATATCTGCCTGATGAACTTCGTTGGGTGTGCTGATATCAAACCGTCCATGCTGAATCGGGACAACAAATCTGCAGCAAAAGCACGTGTGACACCTGCCGCATCGGTGAGTTTGCTAATCGCTGATGTACCCTTCCAGCATCCTCTTGGACTATAATAAATTGACTCCATTATGTAATAGTCGGATATTAATTGCCTGCGAGGAGAGCTACGCCCCCACGGCTAACTTACGGCTCATCACCGATCTTATCAACCAGTTGGCGAGTGATTCTCGCATATTTTTTTTTTTTTTTCGACTTCAGTGTGTGAATCTTGATGTCGTTGCTGCAGATCTTTATTGTTATACGCGAAATCATGAGTATGGCACGCTTGATCAATCGCATTTACCGGAAATTCACCTGGTTTTGTTTTTGTCGTCAAGTCAAATATCAAGTTGGGTTACAGGACTACAATAATTATATCCTGGAAGATGTTTTCCCCCTGGTTCTTAGCCCATGGCGGTCCTGGTAATTTCCCGAGTGTCGCAGCAATATCATCGCCTGCAATGCTCGCATTTCTGCTCACAAACTTATATTTTGTTATGCCGCATTTTACACTCTTACCTGTTAAGTGCTCACTTGTTATTTTGTAGTTGTTGTTGCCTTTCACCCAGTTCTATCCTTGACCGTCTTGCATGGAACACACTATAAACTCATGATTATAAATAATACTATATTTGTACAATATGAACGTGATTGACTTTTCAAAGACACGCGAGCAAGCACAGGTCAAGCATCATCCAGTGTTATTCTATTGAAGCTATTATAACTGGTCCATCTTGGCCTGGTAAAACTCAGTTGTTGCTCAACCTGATAATGAGGTGGCTCAAATGGAACAAACTTTATTTAGTGGCGCTATCCGTAGATGACCAACGATGCTATAGTGTTCTTTAGGAATTTAATAAAAGCGCAAAACTTGACGATGATGTTATTGAATTTATCAATGACAACGATGCTGAACCATTCATCGAGGATCTTAACGGGGTTAACAACAATATAGTGGTTTACGATGATGTCATGCTTGACAAACGAATAAATCCAGCCAGAATATTATCACGGGTAGACTTAAAAACGCAGATGTCATCTACGTTACATAGCAGTACACTCAAATCCCCAAAGAGATTAGATATAACTGTACTTTTTACGTTATTTTTAACGGTTTTGACAAACATACGCTGCGAAATATTGATCAGACTTGGTGTCCCGGTGACATGGAAATAAACAAGTTTAAAAACTTCTTTGCACATGCTCAAAAAGACCCATATGTGTTCATCACAATAATTTTACACGATCCAGCAACATGTTATGGAATTAGTCTTGATAAAATCTTTTATTAAAGAAATACATTTACTGTATAATGAACCAGGAAAAAAAACCAACGAGATTATCTCCGAGATTGAATAATTACAAGATGGTCTAGCGGTTCAACTTGATGTTGAAAAAATCAACGATGATTTTGCAATGATACAACTGCAACGGGATTAACGTAGATATACACTAGCGGAAAAATATCGCGCTATCAAATTTCTCCAACGCGAAATGGAATTGTCTTTGGTGGGTTTAGTCAACGATGAGCGCGAGATAGCTAACTTTGTTCCATTGGCAAGTGCCATTGAAAAAATACGATCAGAGCTATCTCAGCAATATTAAACTCGTGCGGCTGTAAGTGTGCGTGCGAGACAGCTAAAAAAAAGCCTGTGTTGGAATCTAGCAACGTCCCCAGTACCAAAATAAAAATTAAAGACAAAACAAACAATTATGGTTTTTTATTGGTGATGGAATGCGCTTTTTTGTGGGGTCTCTTTCTCCTAGTGGGCCGTCACGGTTTATCACTACACATACAAACTAACTGTTAGTTCTTCATCACGCACGTCCAGTAAATTACTAATCTGGTCCACCACTCGTTGGATCGTTGTTATGTTGGAGAATATTTAGAGGGCCTTTTAGTTTCTCCCATACGGCATAAATCTTCGGAAAATATTCGTCAGTTATGCTATCCAGACCCTGCTGCATCTTATCGGTATCCAATGCAGGTAGTTTGAACGTATGCAATTGGTCTTCGGTGATCTTAAAATGATCAAGAATTTTGATAATATATCTTTTTAAAATTCACATGGTTCAGATGTCTTATTGTATACGAATTTTTTGTTTAGATCATTATTCGGATATTCAATCACATACTATTCAAACCGCACTCATAGATTGCGCTGTGTATTTTCATGTTCTTGCGCAATCCCGCTGGCGATTTCTCCAACTTGATGAAATAATATGCTACTACCCAAAAATAACCATCTAGAGAATGGTCTCCGGTACTCTGGTTCTCTTATACCAACAAATACTCTCGTTGAATAATCAGATAGCGTTGGTTGTGGTGGTATAGTATAAATCGGTGCTGCCAGAGGCCACCCCAGCAGGGTTCTGATCGACGACTTATATATGTCAAAGGCCTAATTGGATTCCGTGGAATGTTTCAATGGCGGAATTCAACGTTGCTCGTATACTTTGATCGCGATTTTGAATTTTTTTTCTCGTTATAGATTTGATTCTGCGCATTGATTTGTTCGAGTTGATATGATCCTGTTGGAAAACAAACGACTTTCCATACGGGGGGGGGGGGCGTTCCATCAGCGCTGGTTTTAAGTGAGAATACAAGCGAATTGTTAGCGTCTAATCCACTAAATGATTTTTATCTGATATTTGGCCAACTATAATAAAGTCATAATTGTGCCAGTGCGATCTCAAGTAACCGATCATTAGGTGCTTTTATCGGAGTTGGAAAACTGATATCAAATTCCGGCCGTGTTGACGTCGCCGATATCGTTATTGTTCTCGGCCGTGTTGTGTTATCCATAATCTGTTCCAATCGTGTCGTTATTCCTGCGGTCATTATTATCTTTGCGGCAGATTCTAAATGTGTTGTTATTGGCAACGTTGCCGTGGGCATTATTGTTGCCTACGAGGGTATGGTTGCGTTCGTGTGATACCGATAATAAAGATCTCTAATTGCAGTAAATTCACTATCCGATATTACACCGTCGTTTAACCCCATTGACAGTATCGATGATATATTTATACATATATGCGTAGCTGCCCACGTTATTTCTTTCCGTTCATGTCATTTTTTACCGGCACAGGTAGATATTTTTTTCGCGATTAAGGGTACCAGCAACGAGGACAACAACAGCGACACCGATTCCAATCACGGACGATATCACGTGCGTCACTGATAACGTACCGATTAACGTCGCTGTTCCACCTACCAGCGAGGACACAGCATATACAAGATTGTTGATAATGATGATCCGTCTGCGATATTTTTTTTTTGTTTTGTCATGTGCTTGTCGATGATTTTTCCAGCGATGACTTCCACGTGCATGATTGATTATATCTGTAAGATTGTGTGGGATTCATATCTTATATACTACGTAATCAACTGAGGTGTTTGCAGAACGAATCCATGACACTACCAATACGTCGTTGCGGTTAAGTCATTATCTGCTGGTTCCAGTATGAATGTTTCCTCGGTATTTTGATTTCAGACGACTGACATGGTTCCGAAATTCTATCGATGGAATGACACCATGGATACATAGTAAATATCCTAAATCCCGCAACGCTAAACACGGAGAGCGTGTACAACCCGGTGATCTCAGCGGTATGTTTGATGGAGTTGTCTTGTTGTGACCTGTTGCTGATCCAGACACTACTGTGTATACCGCGTTGATGAATGGAGTCATATGAATAATATGATCTTGAATCTTTTGATATTTTCTTCAGTTTCTGTGAGCTTATTGCCGGCGACCATTTGATTTTCAAACAAATCAGTAGCGATTCTACTTATGTTTCTGCGAAAATTCGTAAACGCAGTTACATGTTATTATATTCAGATCTGAATATGTCCAGTCCATCTCTGATTGTTATTAACGAGGTCCTTATCACGATGTCGTTGTTGTCCACGTATTTCTTCATAAGATCAGCAAGTTCATCTCCTGTCGCATACGCTGACGGACCAATGTCGCTGGGACCCGTAAGCGTATCAGATCTTTCGTAAATATCTACCATTATAAATTGTTAACATGTGTAAAATGACTGCCCAATGGGTGTATTAGTGTAAGACATGGTGTGGCTCGATCACCTGATTATAAAATTTTCTCAGCAAAAACAGTAATATTAATTTTCTCAAAATCGTTTGTAATTTTTGAAATATTGAGTATATTATTTCAATTACTTCACGCCTTCCAACTTTGAGAATAAGAGTGTTTTGTGGGGATTCTATACTCGCGTTATAATACCCCAGCTTGAAAGTTACTCCAATACCAGGTACATCTACTCTATTATAAATTGTATCAAGATTCTCCACCTTTTTATAACCAATATGGAATGCTAATATTCTAAAATACCCCTCGATTATCTCATTTTTGTTACTATCTTCAGGCTCAATATTAAAATCAGCGCTTAAGGTAATAATATCATATTCATCGAGTATAAAAATACTCTTATTAATTACATCTTTCCGTGCTTCATTTATTTTAGTATCTAGATTAATTATTTTATCATTTATCTTTGTAATCTTTTCATGAAATCTCATAGCGCCCAGTCTCCAGCTAACTCATTAGCTACTGCTGATACTCTACCGAGCTCTTGTTAATTATTGTTAACACCGTTCTGTATATTATTTGATTCTGTCTTCAACGCATTTATCTTTCCATCAAATCCATTAACTGATCTTGATATTTCTGCGAGCGTTCTGTTAATCGTTTCGATTGAGGTATTAACGCTGACTAGATCACTGAGTTGTGTGCGAATGTCAGCGAGCTTAGTGTTGACGAGTAATAGGTTTCCAAAGAAACCATAGGCGACTTCAAGAAGAATCTGACATGACTCGTAAACGCAGTTACATGACCATTTTACTCGGATCGCAGTGTGCTTAATCAATCACACGTTGTCGTTAACGAGGACCTTATCGCAGCGTT
This sequence comes from Megalonaias nervosa, assembly GCA_016617855.1. Lineage (NCBI taxonomy): Eukaryota > Metazoa > Mollusca > Bivalvia > Unionida > Unionidae > Megalonaias > Megalonaias nervosa. The sequence continues at coordinate 2,389 of JAECUM010023791.1, read as the reverse complement.
GCTGTCGTCCACTTACTTCTTCGTTGCAGCGTCATCGGCTAATTTCGGGTCTCCCAAATCAGCAATTATATTTCCAGTCATGACGAGTAAACCAGTCATTGAACGACCGGATATAGGAACATATCTACGGAACTCATTGCGGATCACTGTGATTGATATATTCGAGATTTTTATTCTTCCGTCGCCGGTAAATAGCCCGAAGTTATCGTGGTTGCACCTAAAACTTGCATGATAATATCTGCCCACTTGATATTCCTCGTCTTTAACCGTCCTTGCTGATCCTGAAAACTAAACTCATTCTGGTCAACCCCGTTGAGACTCATAAGTTCAGCAAGTTCATCGCGCGTCACATACACGGATGTATCAATGTCACTTGGTTACTTACGTGTAGCAGATCTTCCGCAAATATCTACCATTATAAATTATTAACCTTTTTAAAACGACGTTGGACGGCTATGACGTCTGCTTGTATACTCATGCACGACTATAAGCGGCGGCTCTGATGACCTTGACACGTCGTTAAGAATACCAAGTACTTCTGGACCGCATATAGGTGAATCCGTTAATGTCTGTGTTGGTAATGTTGAATACCAGATTGGTATGTCACCGGCTAAGCCACTGTATTTTAAAAATTCTCTCGGTGGAGCCAATCCATACGATTCAAAATAAACAACACCACGTGAATCAACCGCGTATGCAACCCAGTGAGTACTTGGACCAGAATGGCCATTAAGATTAATGATACCAGTTTCAACACGGTTTGGATTTTCCGGTAATTGATCCCGCGTAAAAACACCGCTGAAGTTTTTATATTTAATCGCCGAGCAGCATCAAGGAAATCAAAATTGGACATGGGAACTTTAACGAAACACCCCCCAGCAGTCTCAGACCTTGACCGTACCGCGTTCCTGGTAATGTTAGACCCTGCCTCCTTTTTGGAGATGTTTTTAGACCGTGTCCTGTCGCCTTCTTTAATGCCATGCCGGCAGCTGTTCCAACGGCACCGAGTGCAGCTGTTTTTTGCTACAGTTGGAGCTGTAGCGGCAATCAGTGCCGGTATCGCCGCTAGAAGTGGAAATATACCGCCGGTCTTTGCTATATTGCTGAGCGCATTCACGGAAAGATCAAGTAGCACGCCAGTTTTTTTTATTTCTTGGCGTCATTGTAGTGTTTGAATTGACGTTCAATCAGCGATAATTTATTTGGGCTTTGCAACGCCGTTGATTTCAGAGATATTTTTGCCCCAGAATTCTTCTTGGATGCCGATTGCAACTTTTTAATCTGACCTGGGGTCAGAGTAACGTTGACGTGATGATATAACATCATAACATCATGAATGATCTAATTACGTTTTCCACTGGTACATCAATGACTCTCATTCGTCTACCAACCCCTTTCGAGCAGCATAATTTTGTCTGATAATACAACAGCGATTGCTCTGTATCCACCAGGACCAGCCGGTGTATCACTAACAATAGCTCGCACGTGTATATCAACGACATATTGTCTGAACAAATCCAGATGTTTTAGCGAGAAATAATAGATTGGATACAGCGTTGAGAAATCACGCTGAGATATCTGCAAACCAGAATCAACATTCTGATCACGCCCCACGAATCTCATCGTGATACGTTGTTTTGTTCGAGACTCAGTATTATGTCTTCAGATGGTTCCTGATGTCCGTTTATTCTTAATGAGATCGTAGACACTGCTAATCTGTAAAACACTGTTCGGTTTCTTTCTTGATTTTCCAATCTTGTGTTACCTTGAAACGCAACGAATATATGTCGTGGTGCTGAAATTGCCTGTTGAGATACTATCTGCCATGCAAATGAATTTGCTGTGCTTGTAACTGAGTCTGTGGTCATTGTCAACCATGACAGCGTTGACTTACCACCACTATCCATGAACAATAAAAACCGCGCTTCTTCTGTCACTGATGGAGTCGTTGTTGGTATCTACAACGCAAGTTTTGTTAGTATTACTTTACTAGCAGCTGCAGCATTATCTCGCCGAATTACATCGCTATCGGTGGACTTTCTAACTAACTCTACCGTATGTTTGGCCGTAAGATAACTTTACTGCAGAATCCGAAGATATATGACAGCGGTATCCCACGGCTGAATCTACCATCGGCGTTAACCTGTGATCATTGTGCTGCAAATCCCAAGTTAATTCTGGAAAACGGCGATGACTACTGGGGCTACGAAGGCGTCAGCGTTTGTTGGCATGGTTTCTTGATCGCCCTATGGTATACTGTGTATGGTCATGGTGGTCAGCAATGTTCTTTGAGAACATCATTGATGGACCGGCAGACCTTGAATAATCATCGGAATATCTTGCAAGACGAGTATCATCGTAGCAACATCGACGTCATTGTAGCATACTT
>JAECUM010023790.1:0-33704 GCA_016617855.1 Megalonaias nervosa | reverse complement strand
GGGGGGACAAAAATGCGGGACTAATTGCGCTGACGAGATTGTGTCGCACTTTGCATTAAGCTACAGACAAAAAGGGTGACAACTCTCACAAATCCATATTGATTATTGCTATGTGCCTATTCAGTTGATGTTCATAGCATTTACCGAGTTTCATGGCAATCCATCTAAAACTGATGAACTATTTGAACTCACAAGATTATATCATAAGCTGCATTAAGATACAAGAAAATACTGTCAATACTTCTACCAAACATCGTGGTAGCTTAGTAATTTATGGATACGAACGTCTTCAACCGATGACCATACTGTTTACTGTGTTTCATGGCGATCTTTAAAAAATTGCGGGACTATTTGCGGTAACGAGATTTTGTCATGGACATTGCATTAATCTACAAGACAAAAAAAGACAATGTTTCTAACAGAGACTGCAGGACCAGCGTGATTTGCTGACATACGCATCATCGGGTGATGGATATAATATTTAGTTAATGTCATGGCCAGGGCCGTAGAGAGCGATCACGGGGCCTGGAGTATGAAACACCAGGGCCTCTCCTAGTTCTTATTCGAACAAAATTTTTCTTTTTTAAATTAAAAATGTTGTTCAGCCCGGGCACCCTTACTGACCCTGGCCCATGGAAAATATCACCAGTTGCCCGCTCCACCCCACCCCCCTTGTTGGCCCTGGTCATGACAATCCATTAAAAACTGAGGAACTCTTGATAAGTGACACATGTTTCGAATGCGAAACGACGCGCTCAATGTGAATGTTCGATTTAAAATATCAAAATATGTAGCAAATGTTTAAGATGAAATCAATAATGTTTACATAGTCAAGCTATGTACAGAGAAAGGAAACGTAAGGTACTTACATCTATATAAGGGTGCATTTGCATGAAATGTAGTTTGTTAGAACAGAGGCGTGATTTTCTGCTAGTTTTGCAGAATTTCTACTTCTGACCTTAAAATACAATAAAACCATAAGCTATACAGAGAATTTTATTTTGGACCATAAAAAATGAAAAGGTCCCAGCTCTGAGCAGTTTTCACAGAAAAGATTCAACGTTATACAGGCGTAATACTTGTGAAAAAGGGAAGCTTTGTAAAACATTGTGGAATATAACCTTAAGGACCTAAGAGCATTGGACAATGAATACCTTTTTATCCCTTTAGGTCGCTTTGTTCCATAGGTCTTGTTGTTTAGATTAAATATAAAAGAAGTATAGCAAAAATGGATGAAATTGAAAACATTCACCTAAAAAACAAACTAACAAAGAAAAATAGGGGACACCTCATTATCATTACGTGCCGTAATGGTTCACTTTAGAGTGGGAACTGGCACATTTTGCACCTTGGCAACATGTATTTAGTAAGAAGACTCTGGCTTGAAAGTTTTTTAAATGTCGTAATATGGCACTGTGTCAAAATGTTCAGGGTAAACCTTTTCATATAAAATATATTACATATCCGAATACTTCAGTAAGTGGCCATGATATGCTGCCATTGAAAGTATGTGATCTCATGCCCAATCCTTTTATTGCAATAACCCTAATGAGGCTCTGGAGAAGGTTTGCAGTACAAAATAACCTTAACCTGAATTCCGCAAAATCGCCATATCGACTTATATACTGTGTTATTACTACTAGCTGTTCTATTTCTAAACGAGTACACTCTTTCTAGGCAAAATGCAAATGCTGTTGACTATGCGGTTCGTAAACATTCCCTGCGAACTATGGCGCCTTTCATTACCCATTAACAATCTAAATGCATTGTTGTAACAGACGTAAAGCCAGCAGAAGTTTTGTAAACACTCGTGACGTAAAATAGTGAGATCGTATGGGCACACAAGGAGGTGGTGGCTAGAATTCAATTCTGCATCAGGTTATATGAAAGGTAATGCGTTCCATGGTCATAAATCTTCGCGCACTTTAGGAAGGTGTGCACTAGAGTTGGGTATCACGAACCGTTTTGTACCATGGTATTTATGACATATCGCGAGACGTACCATGGTATACCGCAATTATATTAGAACACAAACAATTTTACAATTTTTAGAGTACAGCTTGCACAACAATCGTCATACCCATAGCAAACCCACCAACAAAAAGGTACTGACTATTTTCTTTTAGGGTTGTCTCGAGCCGAGATGTTATGTTATCTTCTATCTCAAAATAATTATTTTCTTTCTTCAGATAATATAATGGATATAATATGGTGTTATTTTTGTTATGAATCAGAGCAAGATATTTCTTCCAGCTATTGACAGACTGAAATTTTCAAGAAATAAAAAGTGTCAGGCGTTTATGTAGGATGATTAAGTTTACACTAGAGCTGACACCTCGTGAAAGACAATGTGTTGATATTACAGAGCATGTTGATAAAAATAGAAAGTGTTGACACTGAATCCTACAGCTTACAAGCCACACTATTAATATAATAGTCATATATACTTTTAGTGGGAAGCCAACATCCGGGCAAGATATTTATTAAATAGGGCAAGTAAACATTAAACACTTATTCAACAAACGACACAATATTTAGTGGAGTTGAGAAAATATATAAAATTCAATCAGAAAAACAACCGTGAGTAATTAGGTTTTGAATAATCGAATTGTAGCCAACACACAAAAACAAAATGTCTAATTCACTGCATTGCATGATATTGTTATTACATGAAAAATATCCCCAAAGACATGACGCAAAATATCAATAAGTGAAATATCCCTATATTCCTATATAGATTTGATCATTTTTTAGATCTTTATTTCTTTTATAGCCTAGGTAAGAAACCTTACAAATTCTGAGGATATTTCACACATACCATGCTTAGAATTATTATGTATAGTCACTTTAGTGACTACGCACCAAAACGACATACCATCATAGTCTCACGCTCCAAAGGAGTGATATCATTTGTGATATTATTTAAACCTGAACTTCTCAGCACATTACTTACACCGACAGATTAGGATATATCCTCATCGCATTATACTCTTACCTGTCCTTAAAATGATTGACGACATACATGAGTTTACACTGTTCGCAGGTGAATGCGTGATACAGAAGATAACATATTGATAAAGAAATACAAAGAACAGAAAGCATACCGAACAAATATGGGCGTCATAACTGACTAACTATTATTGTCTAATTTTTGTTTGCTATTACTTTGATACAATAAATAAAGTGTTAATAACAATGCTCACAAAATGCCATTTTTCATTTAATTTTATACATCTTCCTTAATGTTCAGTTCTTCTTGTTCATCTTTAAATGCGTTATTGTCATTTACAGTTGGTAGGATTGTTACGTATCGGCTCGTTCAAAAAGTAACAAAAGAAAAGAGTGAAGACAACAAGCTTTGTAAGTTTAAAAAAAAAAATTATTTCCCTACAAAACACGGTGAAAAGGTGAAAATATGAAATAGGACTTACAGTTTGTGAAGAAAATCCAAACATTTATCCTAGTACTAAAAAAAAAATACAAGTCCTATCACTAAATAATTTTAACTGAATCCAGGTTCGAATCTTGATGACGTTCCAAGATGGAGGACGATGACGTCAGGTGAAGTCTTTACACAAATGTCCAGAATTTCTCGTTGAACCACAATTTGTACTGTACTATTCCAATTTAGAATGAATTTCACTGAATGTCTTTGTCCTAAACCACTTGTGTAGTTCTCCAGGGAAAAATAAATTATTGTTTAAAAAGTAGATGAACTTCTATAGCTGTCATCTATAACAAGACACATCTCGAGCTCTACAGATGTAAAGAAAAAAATATAAACTCTTTCCAGCACAAGAAAAATAATATCTTCTTCTCAAGGTATAAGAACGACTCTGACTATTTCACAGGGACCTAAATGTTTAAAAACCGAACCAAAGACGTCAATTCATGCACACGCACGAAGAACGCGTGGCTATTTTGCAATAAACAATGCAATTTCACGTGGGCCAGGAAATGACTTTTGGCCAATAACCAATCGTTTACGCCGGTTGTTTATCCAGTCGGCAATCTAAAATAATGCTTACGCAAGTCGAGAGTCATATTTACGTTCTAAATAAACACGATGTTTCTTTCAAAAATATCAGATCCCGTGAACATAATCATCATCATAATAAAATATAATGATACAAATATGAAATAAAAAGAATTCAAATTTTAACACACAAGTAATTAAACTACATGATCGTAACAGGATAAACACACAGCGTGCTTTTCGAGGCGCTCTTAGTCAATAATGCATGCCACTACACGAAAGAGTTAAAAATAAGCATATTTTTTATCGAGAGTCATGGCAATGGAAAGGGATGATATAATATTTTTCTAGCGTCATCGTCAACGGTTTCTTAAGGTTTTGAATAGAACTTTTTTAATTTGTATATATTTCCTCATCTCCTTTGCTTCGTGTTTACCTTATATAGAAAGGTTTATTTTCCAAACGTTTACTGTGCAATATTTTAGTGAAACAGTTTAGGAATTTTTTCTTTGATCGGCACACCTCAGTTCAAGGCCTTTGATCTTGTAGTCCTAAATTGTCAGTACAAGCACAAAAAGATATACAAAACAACACTGCTGATACAAATCAGTAGATACATAACGTCATTAGAAAGGGAGGCATTGGTGAAAGAACAATATAGAAGGTACATTATCTTTTATTTCAGATTTGGACGTAGATGATGAAGACGACGGTGTTGTTGAAGTTGCGTTTGGAGGGTGCTTATAGAAGTTGAGTTGGTAGTTTTACTGTATATGCAAATGCAGCAAATTCAGGAACGAAATATTCGTGTGCCTTAAATTTATGTGCCAAGATCTTAAAATATTCTAAGAATGTGAATGTCCGACCATCTCTAAACTAATTCAGCATGAAATTTAAGCCACAATCACCTGTATTTAGTTGGAGGGTCTGATACTAAGCCCATCCCAATACTACGGTGCAGTGACCGTTCAACCTTATATTGGCTCAAGAATAGAGACCTTTACCATACCGGACGAATGGGGAAAATGATAACATTCGCATTCATCGCAAAACATTCATTATCTAAGCACCTGTCATAGACTCATGCATAACGCCTACCCACACATTAAACTGATACCTAGATGTGATCGATTTAAGACCAAGTTATATAACACAGGCAGTTCGTACAACGTCCACGTGAGGGGAAAATATAGAAAACAGAAACTCTAGAATAAAATCTCTTTTAAACCTGCAAATTCGTTTAAGCTAATGTAATGAAATGTCGATCTCCAATAAGGATTTGGGCCATAGAGATTGCTTGTGGAATGGAGGGGGTGGGGTGGGTGTTACAGGTATATAGAGTGAAGGAAGCCTTAAGGACCCTGTTCTGGTGTTCATTCTACTTATGCATGGATGTTTTATTCCAGAAATAATTTTGAATTAAGTTTACACGCAATTTTGTATGCACAGGACATACTAAAAGAAAATTATATTCATCTTTAATATCATGGTTGTCACGGAGCATACATTATATTTCACTTCTATTGATTCTATTGCCTCAGTAGCCTCAGATATTCTCCACAAAGCTTAATTCTTGTATGTTAAAGGCGAATGTATAAACAGTGATATGAAAGTTCAATCGAGCCAGCAACTAAGCTCCGCCTACAGCAATTATAGATGGTCGATTATAAAAATCATTTTTGTGATTTTATTTTTTTAATAACAAAATGAAACTAAATGGAAGACGGAATATTCTGGACAATTTTGATAATTTGTTTCAACCAATTTCATCTTCAACAAGCAAAGCAGGAACCGAGATGAGAATTATTCCTTTAATCAAATATCAAACAGTCTTCCTGTATTGCTTAGAATTTCAAGAAGTCAAATTTAGAATTTCAGCATTCTTAGCAAAGTTTCTCTTTGCTTTCTTGTTAATTTCAGTTTTTGTCTTAGTTTCCAATAAGTTTGCCATTTATGGCTATTGTTTGTCCTTCATGAGACTTTGGTACTTTTTTCTGCTTAATTTTCATACCATAGTGTCATTCCGAGGTTGATCATGTGCATGTTCAAAAAATGTTATTTTTTATGTCCTATGTAAGTTAAAGCCATATGTAATAACTGTTCTGTGGTATGCAAGATAAAGCACATGTAATAACACTTGTGTGGCATGTACGATCATGCAACATGTAATAACTCACTTGGTATGTAAATTAAAGTCACACGTAATAACTCTCACGTGATATGTAAATTAAATAGCTCTCATGTGGTATGTAAATTAAAGCCACATGTAGCAACTCTCGCGAGGGATATAAGTTAAAGTCACATGTACCAACTGTCCTATGGTAAGTAAGTTAGTGCCACATGAATTATCATGTGATATATAAGTTAAAGGTACATTTAACAAATGTCATGTGGTATATAAGTTAAAGCACATGTAATAACTCTCATATGTATGTAAGTTAAAGCTAAATGTAATAACTGTCATGTAGTAAGTTAAAGCTACATGTAATAACTCATGTGGTATGTAAATTAAAGCTACATGTAATAACTGGCATGTGGCATGTAAGTTAAAGCCTCGTATAATAACTGGCATGTGGTATGTAAGTTAAAGCCACATGTCATAACTTATGTGGTATGTAATAAAAGCTACAGGTAATAATTGTGAAGTGGTATGACAGATAAAGGTACATGTAATAACTCTCATGTGGTATGTAAATTAAAGCTACATATCATAACCTTCAAGTGGTATGTAATTAAAGCTACAGGTAATAACTTTCATGAGGTATGTAAATTAAAGCTACATGTAATTACTTTAATATGGTATGCAATTAAAGCTACAGGTAATAACTTTCATGTGGTATGTAATTAAAGCTACATGTAATAACTTTCATGTGGTATGTAATTAAACCTACATGTAATAACTTTCATGTGGTATGTATTTAAAGCTACATGTAATAACTTTCATGTGGTATGTAATTAAAGCCAAGGGTAATAACTTTCATGTGGTATGTAAGTTAAAGCTATATGTACCAAATGTCATGCGGTATAAAAGTTAAAACTACGTGTCATAACTGTCATGTAAAAGATTTATTAGCATCATCAACTTTTTATTTGCTATTATGAAATTTCTCTCAAGGAAAATGATGGATTTCAAGCTGTAAAAGAGTTAAAGTCCGCACGAGAGTATGGTTAAATCTTGTGACCGTAAGTTTTAAAAAAAAAAATCTAAAATCTACTTCGAGAAAGGCAAAAGTGCCATAATGGCCTTTGATGGATCCAATGGAATAACACTTCTTTTCCTAATCTTTATTAACTTTGAAATTAATATCAGATCTAAAAAGATGATATTGTTTCTATAACTCTGGACGGTTGTTCAATGATATCTTTTAAATCGTTTATAATATTTAATCGTTCAATTTTTAACATACTGTATCCGAAAGGAATTAATTTATATCATCAACTATAATGATATTAGGATAGAATTTTTGAGCAAAAATAATAACATTGAAATTTTCTCTAAATTGTATTAAAACTAATTTTTCATTGGATTAATTTTTCATTAAATTATATTGGAAATAATTTTCACTAAAATGTATGGAGATTAACTTTATTTACTAGAACTATATTCTATTTTGATAAAGATTGCTCCCTTTACAAACAAGTACAAATCTTCTTTCCTGTATTATACATGTGTATGCTAACTCAGCAAATAACACTCAGTGGCAAAAAAATTCTTAACGTTCTGTCTGACTTAGTAAACTAGGGTTCAACCAATATAATGCTGATTAGGCAGATAGAACACATTCGATTCCATCAAGATGGACTGGAGGCAGATAGAACACATTCGATTCCATCAGGATAGACTGGGACCTCTTTCTGGTTTGGGACAAATACACGCGGTGCCGGCATGATATTGGTATGATTCACTTGGTACTCAAATCTTTACCAAATATGGCCAGGAGTATCTTGAACCAGTATAAATAATACGCCTAGCCGCTTGTTATCTTCAGTTCGTTAGTCCCAGAATCAGAGAGACTTGTCTATCTTCTTACAGGTAAGAATCGTTTGTGTTCGTAAATGTCTTAAAGAATAAGTATCTTTAAAGTTAAAGATTTCTGTTGTAACCTTCTTAGTTTTACAACATTCTTGTGAGTTCTCTTTTTATTTTAATATTATAATGCAATGGAATGTTTAATTGTTTTTAAGAATTTATATTCATTTGTATTTGTATTATGGTGAAAAGATGAATTCGCTACCAACTTCATGCTAAGATTTAATTTGGGAATGAAATATTCTTTAAGTAATAAAGAATAATGTTTAGTAATCAATTTCAAATCGGTATTCTAATTTAAATTTGGTAAAATATATTTCTTTAAAATGATTGTTGCATTAATCGCAGCTATTGAATTTTATGCTCTTTAAATTCAATCGATATCTAATTATTTGTATTATATTCTAAAATACAGAAATCACAAAAACATATGAAGTTGCTAAGATCGAAGAAAAGTACTCAATATATATCTTATGTATTTTTTCCATATAAAGGTTTTATAAGTTGTATCTCCGGAATGTGACTTTATATATCTATCTATATCAATAAAGTTCGTTAGTCCCAGAATCAGAGAGACTTGTCTATCTTCTTACAGTCATGGGCCAAGGCATCTCTTAAAGTTACGAGTATTTCCTTCTCATAGCAGGGAATGAGAAGAAGGTTATGATATGATAAACAACAAACTTTTCATAACAATGATATATAGATTTCCATTCAAAGCCTTTTCAATATTGATATTAAAATAATTACACAAGATGAATAACCATGCAGGGATTGATAGCCAACCCATAAAAGAATTGATCTGCATTTGCATAATAATTCGATCCAAATCATTTCAAGATTGCTTGTTACTAAATCAGACACCCCTCTCCCCCTCTCTCTCACTGTCAAAGAAGAATGAAACAACAACAACAACAACAACAACAACCTCCATCTACCATTCCCATTAATTATATGAGAGTTCGCATTTGTGATTCTTGTAGGTCTTGTCAGTCTCCGAATCAGTCTGTACCGAATGTTGTGTAAGTCCTGTAAGCCTCTAATCTTAGTCTCTGAATCAATTTTTACCTTATATTCTTTACGATCTGTAAGTCTCTGAATCAGTTTGTATCGAGCGGTCTGCAAGCCCTGTAAATTTGTAATGTAAGTCTCTGAATCAGTTTGTATCGAGCGGTCTGCAAGCCCTGTAAATTTGTAATGTAAGTTTCTAAATCAATCTGCACTAAATGTTCTTAAGTCCTGTAGGTCTCTGAATCAATCTGAACCGAATATTCTGTAAGTCCTAGAAGTCTCTAAGAAAATCTGTATTGACCATCCTAAATATTCGTTAGTACTGTTTCTGATTTAACGTTGTCTTGCCGTTTTCTGTATACTTAAACAAAACACGGACATGAACCCTTCAGTAAGAATGAATCATCTCCTTAAATCCGGACACAAAACGATAATGCTTACTTGTTAAGATTCACACACAAATATTTGGCTTTTTGTCAGAGCTGATATTGCGAACATAACTTTAACCTTGTTTCAATGAGCTAGGCGACAAGCTATAGTCTGAATTCTGCCCTTCCTTTTTGTTTTTCGTGACATGGACTCCAATCTTATAACGACAATCAGTATTGACTAGTTTCAGTGATTTGCGAAAGTTCTGCCCTTAGTTACAACTTTTTGAGAAAATTGAGGTAGTGGGTATAGGTTTTTGCCCCCCCCCCCCCAATCTTGGCAGCCTAGTTCGCCTATTGGGTTAAACCGTCTCTGACAACTTTCATCTCACTTTCATCCTCTCCTTCACCGTTGCCGGCATTCAGCCTGGAATATGACCTGCACGAGATAATCATGCAAACCTGTTTTCTTTAATGCATATATTAATTATCGCTATATCTACAATGGATCACTACTAAATATTCAGAAATATGCATGCAGTACGTACTCATGTAATCTACTGACGATAGCAAAAAGCAGTGTGGCTATAGGTCAATAGTGACTAGTGAGAGAAAGAGACGTAATCTACCTGTATAGAGGGCGCAGTCTACTGATATAAATAATCTTGTGATAAAAATTTACTAATTATATGCCAAAAAATGATTAACAATTTCATTAGCATAAAATGGCTAATTGAGCCAAGAAAGTGTGCGGCATCCACAAATAGGATTATATAAAATTTATCAACATTGGAAAACAAATGCAAATTGAAGAATTTTGCAGTTGATACAAATGTCCGATATAACCGTAGAATGATGAGATTACCAACAGTCAAAAATGTTTGTTCCCCTGATCTAGATGTTCCAATAGCAATACACGTGAAGGCCAGCGTACGTGTTTTACGCATTGGTGGACTGCAACACGGGTCTACAGCCAAAATGCTTCCGAAATAAATGTAGTCAAACTGTACTGATTCTAGGTCACCGAGAACGAAAATGATGCCTAAATTATTGATTGGCTCTAGTTTTTAAGATATGATACTGGGTCAGTATATACGACCCTTGACTTGGGAATGGCAGAGGATAAGTGAGTTATAAAGGGAAGGGATCTCAGTTTAAACCAGAAATGACTAAAATACATCTTTGACTGGATCTATGAATAAATCTATGACAGGGTTTGGACAGTACATGCTTTTTAGGCAAAAAGTGAATGATGCAATCTGAAGTTGGTATTGCATCATACATGATATGAATTGCATCATGTTATTCCTAGAAGTCATGGATGATGCAGTCATAGCTATGCTTACATCACTCTGCTGAACAAATTGCAATATATCAGCTCTAGAAATCATACAGTGTCATGCTGTCTTATTTGCCAGTGTTTGATTTTGCAAAGGGACACATTTCTGTTTAGCAAAAGTGAGCAGAGATGTCTCGTACTTGTGTGACCAATGCAGATAACTTCTGCTATGTTTGTGGTGAAGTGACTTTTGCATCACAAAAGCGCAGTATAACCACTATGGTTAAGAAAGCCTATCACCTCACCTTTGCTTTTGCTGCAAAAGTGGAGATCAGGACAAGAGGTGGGCCCCACACATATGCTGCAACACTTGTGCAACAAATCTTCGCCAGTGGTTGAATAGGAAAAGGAAATTTTTGCCTTTTGCAGTGCCATTGATTTGGAGAGTGCCATCAGATTATATCAGCAATTGTTAATTCTGCATGGTGCCTCCAGTTGGGAAAGGTGTGCAAAAGAAGAAAAAGGGGGCTTTGTATTATCCAAATATTCCGTCAGCTATACGCCCAGTACCCCACGGAGAAGGACTGCCGTTTCCTGATGCACCAGAATCATTCTCACTTGAGTCAGAAGAGAAAGAGAAAGAGGATGAAACTTCTAGTCCTGAACCATCAATGTTACATGACCCATACTTTCTCCCCTCCTCCTCCTCTGAACTACACCTCATGACATAAGGTGAACTGAATGACCTTGTCAGGGATTTGGAACTATCCAAGAGTAAGGCAGAGCTGTTGGGCTTCAGGCTACAGCAGTGGAATCTCCTGGCAGGTGATGTTACGGTTTCTATGTTCAGTGACCGTCAAAAGGATCTTGTCCCATTCTTCTTCATGGAAGGTGATCTTGTAGCCTGCAACAACATCGATGGTGTGATGGCAGCCCATCGTTCATGATCCAGATGAGTGTAGATTGTTCATTGATTCATCGAAGACGAGTCTTAAATCTGTTTTGCTGCATAATGGCAACGCTTGCCATCAATTCCAGTTGGTCACGCAGTCCATATGAAGGAAACCTATGAAAACATAAAACAACTTTTGAGTTGCATAAACTATGACCAACATCAGTGGCAGCTTTGTGGCGATTTGAAGATTCTTGCACTCTTGCTTGGTCTGCAGACTGGATACACAAAGTACTGCTATTTTCTCTGCGAATGGGATAGTCGTGCGAGAGATTCCCACTACATCAAGAGCGATTGGCTACTCCGACAGTCATTGAAGCCTGGGAGGAAAAGTGTTCATCATCCAAGAAGATTTTGTTGCCACCCTTGCACATCAAGCTGGGTCTGATGAAGAACGTTGTCAAGGCCGTGGACAAAACACAAGCAGCTTTCAAGCATCTCCGTGGAACATTTCCAAGGTTAAGTGAAGCTAAGATAAAGGAAGGTGTCTTTGTTCGTCCTCAGATTCGTGAACTTCTTCGAGATGATGCATTTGACCGTGCACTGCGTGGCAAGGAAAAGACGGCATGGAAAGCCTTCCAGTTAGTGGCAACAACTTTTCTCGGAAACAACAAGGCGGACAACTACACGGAGCTGGTGGAAAACCTCCTCAAGGCATACAAAAGCCTTGGTTGCAACATGCCACTAAGGATACATTTTTTGCACTCTCATCTAGAATTTTTTTTCCATCGAACTGCAGAGCAGTGAGCGAGGAGCACTGCAAGCGATTTCACCAGGACATTGCAACAATGGAGAAACGCTATCAGGGCAAATGGAGTTCATCAATGCTTGCAGACAATTGCTGGACAGTGACAAGAGATGCTCCATTTAATGAAGACAAGACAAGAAGCGCCGAGTAGACACTGAATAAGAACTAAACTATATACTTATATATACATAATAGTTTTTTGCCTTTTGTTCATAATAAAATTTATTTACGTAACCCTTCTGGGTTTTTTAAAGTGTTACATAAAACAGGATAAGTGAAATATTATCATGTGAAGCAACCATAAACACATGAAAAAACCAAGGTTTATAATTAATGATTAAAACTCTACTATCTACACAATATACATAGACGTAGAATCTAAAACTTAAATATCTTGGAAACAGTAGCCAATCAATTGTTTTAATTGTCATATTTGAATTTAGCATATCAAAATCCATAATAAAAAATACATTTATCTCTGAAGCAGACGTCTTCTAAAAAAGTGTAGACCAGTGTAATAGGGTAGAGGTAAATGATCTGAAATGGAAGAATATAGTGACAAAAATACATTGTAAGACAATGAGGAAAGGTGATTTGCCTCGACCAATATAAGTCATGAAAGAAATACTTAAAGAGAAGGATTTTCGTCCTCGTAGATCGCTGCAAATTAATTCTTTAATCGCGGGGTTACCTATATTGTAGTATGTCACACCTATTAAATTTTCGTTAGCTATTTTTACGTTATGTGCGTGAATACGATTTATGGAGAGAAAGGTTGAAAAAGAATCATCTGCACTGACTTAATGTTCCTGACGTGAAAGTGATCTCATGTGTCTTCACTTATTGACAAGTGTAAAGCGTACTAGCAATGAGGGATCGTAACCAGTTATCTTTCCAACAGGCGGAGCCACAGAAAAACCCGGTCCCGATATCTGGTTATCCTTGGAGTTTATCGCTAGCTAAACAATCTGTTCTTGATCAATCGAGCGGTAAATAATTGTAACAGCTACAATAAGGCACGTATGAATGAAAACCAATATTGTTTTATTTCATTTTAGGTGTGTGTGTGGTAATCAGAAACAATTCCATTTTAAAATATTGCATCATATATTCTTTTGCGACAAAATCCAATGTAATGTTCTAAATCTTACTGCAAACTGTCATTGCAAAACTGAATTTAACACACCAAGAACAATACAAATTTATTTGGATCATGATAATTTCTCTCCTTTTGTCCCTTCCAAGTAATATTTTAGGTAAAGGTTGTCTGAATAAAATAAAAATAGAACATTTCACTTTAGCAAATCTGAAATATATATTTGCACACACACACTCACACACAAAACACACACCTGTACTCTCTCTCTCTCTCTCTCTCTCCAATCTATTGGCTTATTATCAAATTAAACCCATTTTTAATAAGAAGAATAGTCGTCATAATACGATAATAATGCTCTGTCTATTGTAACCGGACATAGTTTTCTTTCGGGAGGAGAGTAGAAGTAACAAAGCAAACGTTTTATTTCCCTCACTTATATGACTTATAAAAGTACTTGTCTAGGACGACATCTTTGCAAAACTTCTTGTCATAGGCCTCAAACCTGAGAATTAAAAAAAAAATTACAGTTGCATATAATCCGGATATTATATTACCTTACTGAAATATATGTTTAACGTACTAAATATTCAACGAGAATCTTGTATATTTCCAAATGAAAAAGCTAAATTTGTTTCTAAGGAGGTCGATAATTTTTTATTAAATTACCCCACCAAATAACTATCGCTAGAATTATTCCACATAAATTGCTAAATCGTCCATGTGTTATATGATTTTAAGGAGATAAATCGGTTGAAAAATAATTTCAGAGACGAATCACATAGTTAATTGTGTGAAAATGAGTATTGTATTTTTATGCTGTAGCGATAAAATGTGATTTTTCATTTGCAAATATAATATCACCAGTTATGCCTAATATTTGCTTTCCTATCGATTAACTCCTTTTTCCCACAGATAACTTAGCTCCTCGTCTTTTTTTAACTCCTCTCTCACCGGCATTAACGTCCATAATCCATACGACTGAGACATCACGTAAAGCAAGATGAAGATGCTATCTTCAGGGCCGACAAGGGGAGGGGGGAACCGGGGATATATCCCCGGGGCCCGGGCCGAACAACACTTTTTAAGTTTATAAAAGAAAAAAGTATGTTTTGAACAAGAACTAGGAGAGGCCCGGGTGTTTCTTACCCCAGGGCCCGTGATCGCTCTCTACAGCCCTCGCTATCTTTTTATTCCTAAGTTGTTAAGCAGAAATTATACCGGAAGTAATCTTGGACCGCGTCGCTCCATGCTGCCACCTATCGCTTTAAAGGGGAGATAACTGGCTATGATCTCTCATTTAACATCATCCTCCCACTTCGAATATGCCATAAAATAAAATGTTAAGCCCAAATATTTTTATGAACATAATTTTGTAACATATTAGAGGTGTGTTATCATATTCGAAAGTGTTATGGAGTGTTATATGAAAAATTTAAAATGTATGAAATGGAGTTCTTTTAAAAATCATTTAAAATACACTCAGATATTTGTGTTTCAGCATCTCATGTTGGAATACTTAAAGATTAAGATAAAAAAAATGAAGAATTGCTGGACCATTATTTGCAAGACTTCGATGATTTATAAATGACGAGTAACTGGACAGTAATAATGTGTAAAGATACAAAAGTATTGAAAATTCCTTATACACATACACATACACACACGCACAAAAATAGTTAAATATATGTTCAAATATTTTAAGCTAAATAAAAGAATTAACAATGAAGACGTTGATGCCTTACTCAATGGTGTTATTTACACTAATTATTTTGTGTTCTGTATCACTCATAATAAGACTAAACGGTATTATTTTCAGAGATTAAACAATAACATGAGCCGTTAAGGATAAGAATAGGTAACCTGCATGCATTGACTTGGAATTTATACCTTAAATTCTGAACAGGTGCAATCCATCTGCCGAACGTTCAAACCGGTTATTTATCCAACGTTTGATTTTCGTTAGCTCATTCTTTTCTATTTCTCTCAAAATGTTTAGATCTCAGGGTGGTTCCGACGGTGATTCTCGTGTGCTTTCATAGTTTAACATTCCTAAGTAGTCGGGACAAGTTGAGTGAAAAAAACGGGTATTTTGGTTCAGGTCGTATACACTATTTTTAAAACATTGAACATCTTATTTCTAAAGAGCTCTCATCGAATGACTCTAAAACGGACCTAGTTTGTGATTTCTAGAGAGCAATAAAATATTGCAAATAAAGTTTTTCTTTTCGTTGGACCGAAAATTGCGAGACGTTTCCATGCTCCATTACATATTACTTATCTTTTTCATTTTTATTTCAGTACTAAATTTAATGATTAATTGGATATGCAGGCTTTTCACACAGATTACACCATTTATAAATTTAGACAAATTATACTTTACCTGCATGTATTTCAACTTGTGCGCGAGTAATAACTGAATAAACCATGGAAGTATTGAAATGCATCTACAACTACATGGTTGACTTTTAAGAAATCTATCGGTCCATATATCCATTCATCACTTTTTTCTTTTAATTCCAGTTATTAATATAAAAAGAAAATAATGTAAATCGTGCAGATGTACTTGAAGTATGTATCTTAATTTACATATAACATTTGGGACTGATCGTTTACTGAGGATACCATTATCATTATTTTATAGTAAGTTCCTAATAGTAAATTGTAAATAGTACAAGGTATGAGTAAGTTCCGAATAGTAAAATTGTCAGCAACAATGCATGGGTAAGTTCCGAATAGTAAAATTGTCAGTAACAAGGCATGGGTAAGTTCCTAATAGTAACTTGTCACTAATAAGGCATGGGTAAGTTCCGAATAGTAAACTTGTCAGCAACAAGGGACGGGTAAGTTCCTAATAGTAAATTGTCAGCAACAAGGGACGAGTTAGTTCCTAATAGTAAATTGTAAGCAACAAGGGATGGGTAAGTTCCTAATAGTAAATTGTCAGCAACAAGGAATGGATAAGTTAATAACAGCAAATTGTCAGCATCAAGGAATGGATAAGTTCCTAATAGAAATTGTCAGCAACTAGGGATCGGTAAGTTCTTAAGTGTAAATTGTCAGCAAGGGACGATTTAGTTCAAATATAAAATTGTCAGCAACAAGGCATGGGTAAGTTCCATATAGTAAATTGTCAGCAATAAGGCATGGGTAAGTTCCTAATAGTAAATTGTCAGCAACAAGGCATGGGTAAGTTCCTAATAGTAAATTGTCAGCAACAAGGCATGGGTAAGTTCCTAATAGAAAATTGTCAGCAACAAGGCATGGGTAAGTTCCTAATAGTAAATTGTCAGAAACAAGGCATGGGTAAGTTCCTAATAGTAAATTGTCAGCAACAAGGGACGGGTTAGTTCCTAACAGTAAATTGTCAGAAACAAGGGATGGGTAAGTCCCTAATAGTAGATTGTAAGCAACAAAGGACAGATAAGTTCCGAATAATAAGATATCAGCAATAAGGGACGGACAAGTTCCCAATTTTCAGTTGATAGAATTCGATGAGATGCATCTAAAACAAATTTAAATATTTTCTTCAAACCAATAAATTCTCTGTTTCAATTCCAATTCACATACCAATTAGATCGAATAGAGCAACATTGATCTTACTACGTTCTTATATATGCCAGTGTCGAAATGTATTGATTCAAAATAATTTTACTGCTCTGACCTTTGCCATTTGTGATTTTAGACTAATTATAATTATATTATATAGTTTATTACATCGCAAACATTTGACAGTGAATGCTGGTCAGTACCTATACATAGGTATTGGGGGTTGGGGTGTTACTGGTAGATTGAAGTGCACTTTGGAAACGTCAGAAGCATATTTTCTAGATATTCGCACTATTTCGGATTTGTCTACAGTAAATTTAAAATAGCCTCCTATGTTGTAGGTCACCTACTTTTTTCGAAAGATTTCGATTGAAAAAAGTAATTATGGAAATAGGGAAATTCTGACAGACGAAAGAACGTACTACATATTTGGCTTTATTAGAAGATTCTAGAACTTTCTCTCAATTGGACTTGGTTTGTAACATGAGGTAGATTTTATGGACACATTTGATGCCAAATCAACCTGCTTAATATAAAAATTCATTAAAAACATAGAATACACAAGTGAGGTCAAAGTAATATTTCTGGATAGCTATAATAAATCAAACATAAGAATATCATTCCTTTGCCCTGTCAGGTCAATCGAAGCTAGTAGCAAATGAAGTTTATGCATTCCAGCTGCGAATTCACACGTATAATTGCATGTCGGAAGGTCACTTTTGACACAGTGATTTTCACAGTGCAAATGCAAACCCTTTCCCTATGTGATAATTTTAAAAATCATTGTGTACTAGACTGCTTGATGCAATTCAAAATAGTTGCTGTTCAGGCCGTTTCTTAGATCTTATAGTTGCTTTAAACTCAACACTGCTATGGCTGGCTTGCTGTGCTTCCTAGTCGACTATTGCTATTTCACTTTCTAGATACTGTGAAGTAAGTACGGAAGGTGTACACGCCTCACATCAAGTTCCAGAACAAGTCAAGCACGAAACATATAATTCACAAATGTTTTAGTTTGCTTTCTTTTTACCTCCAGATAATTTATTTTTGTCACGATATGTAATGGATATAGGGGTGTTTGTTTTGCTATCAAGCAGAACAAGAATATGTTTTCAACGATATTTAAGAGCAGGAAATTTATTCAAAACTATTCCATGCCCTTTTCTCAAAAAGTTAAATGGTTGGTCTCTACTATAATTGCTTTTTACCATGGTATGCATATAGAAATGTTCAGAAATACCGCGGTATACAGCAGCACAATTTTTTTCATGGTATCCAACTCTATTTTTTGAGTGCGTTAGATGATTAGACAACAGGAGAAATATAAATTATAAAATGTCATCGTTTGACCACGTGTGGATAACTATACAGACACTAACTGAACGTGGTCTTAGTTTGTCTGTAATGTTCTCAGCCAGTTTCGATCGAAGGAAAATCGCTGTCTCCACCCCCTCCCCCTCAAAAATGAAATGGTCAGTACCCTATAATAGATGAGTGTAGGTAGGATTTATTCAGCGTACACTATAGCTGACACCCTTTCAAAGACATTGTCCTGACATTAGACAGTTTGCTGATGATAATGGAAAGTGTTCGCAGTGAAGCATACTATTTATAGTTAGGTAATTGATATAATAGGCAAGAAAACTTTGAGTGGGACGCCAACATCCTCAGGTAAGATATTTTCATTCATCATACTTTTAATTTTTCACTTTCTATTTAGGGAAATAAATTATTTATTGAATTTTACAAAACTTGTTGGTTTTCACTGTTTTTATTTTGTTTCTTAATGTAATACCAGAGAGTCGTAACAAGGATATAATGTTAATATCTTTAGGCTCTGTCAAGCCTTTGTCGTCGAAGAACCCATGGTGTCAGGTTGCCACAGCACACATGCATAGAAGTGTGTGTTCATGGCTTTTTGTCCGTGAGTCTGAAGCTTCTCAGGTAAGCTCGGTATGAGTAAATGGCCTTGCTGTTGCTCACCAATTTGTTTTCGTGTAAATCCACTAAGTTCAACAATGAATGCATGCAAATGTTGACAGGAGCTTCTCTGGCATAGATGCCTAGATCGGTGTTGACCGTTTTGAGAACCTTGACTTTAAGGTACAAGTAATTTTGTTCAGATCGATGAAAATTTCGGTTTGTCAGTTGGTTTCCAACTTCATAGGAACAATAGTGGTCAAAGACGACACGGGGTGATTTCTACCCATTGGGATTCTAGCATTGTCATCATCATCAACAGAGGCATGGCAAATAGGACCACTTCTGTCGTTGAACATTCGGAAAAATCTTGCATCATTTTTTCATTTATAGGGGTAATCAAAAGCATCAAAATCTCCCACGGTTCTTCATTTCTTAATCTTTTTCTACTGATATCGGTGAGGTCTGAAGGGTTTTGAACGCCTTTTTATCCTTGACATTGATGTGGCGTGAAGAATGAATCAATGGTGTCGACAGGAGTGCAAAGTGAATTTATAGGTGTGTCGCAGCGACCAAAGAGTTCTTTGTTCTTGCTCACTCAACGCATTTTTCCAGCCCTCAGCCATTTTTGTTTGCCACTTTGCTTGTCAGTTAATATGGTTTGGAGAATTCTTTTCCTTACTTCGAGGCAACATCTTTCAAGCATGCAATTCTCGAGTGACCATAGGTTTCAAGAGTGTGCCATCATACGAAAAAAAATGTCGATTTTAACAGATCTCCTAAAACATGTTCTCGTTGTCGGGCTACTTCTAGGTATACAGGATACATCCATTAAAACTCAGTCGAGAATCGTTTTCGCAAATTTAATTTCACGGTAGCTTTTCCTTTGGTGTAAAGAATATTTTGTCCAATATATCATTTTATACAAATAGTCACAATGTTAAAACACGATCTACTAACAGAATTGTAATGATACGTGTTTCTTCTTCATTGTTAAAAGCAATCCTAAAATCCACTTTTAAAGAAATGACTCTCAGCAAAGTAACGGCTGTATTTCCCTCTTTATTGTACTCGATGACATCGGAATACACAAACATCAAATTGAGTCCTTCGTTCAGTTCGATAGTTGCCATAAACATAAGGGTATACATGTCTTGATTTATTTCTTTTGTCAATGAAACTATATTGACAGACACACATACACACCCTTTGATGTTTGTGATCCGATTTGGTTCTTTTTATTAGATTGCTATCATGGAATAGAATCTCTTTTCTGAGAGAACTGGGAGTCCCTGAAAATATCCGTTGGGTTTAAAGACAAATCAGGCTCTCGTGCACGGGCTGCAACGGCCCTAAACCTTTACCACGACCAAGTCCTACTGCTGCAGTGGTGTTGTTAGTGGCTGCCGCTACTGCTGACGTCTTGGTAGTGTAGTGTTTAGGTGTAGGTATCTTTCTCTTGGTTTTTGCCAAAGAAATTTCATACATTCCTCTCAGTTCAACTACTTTGACTAGGCCAAAAGGTCATGTAACAAAATGACAGCTCCGTTTTCACTCTCTTCACTTTCTTCACCGCTCAGGTATTCATCTCTGCCTGTCGCTTTCTTCTTTCCTCTTCTTGCTGAATTCAATAAAAATGTCCGTTACTCCTATTGACGTTGTAAAAAAAAAAAGCTCTCTAAGTGTTCCTTCTGTTTTTGTAAAACAAACATTCCTCATACGCTTGCAGTGATGGTGAAGGAGAAGATGGAGATTGTACCAGGAAAATGTTTTGAGAGGATGTCAAATCGCACAACGCCAAATTCAAATAAAATCATTCTCCTCTGGAATAATACCCGCTGCTGCAACATTAGTCGTACTGTCACTCATGCTCTGTGTGTGTGTGTGTGTGTGTGTGTGTGTGTGTGTGTGTGTGTGTCGCGTTCATTTTATTCTCATTGGATGATAGATAATATGCCCTGACTGTATTAAGTAAAACATTCTTGATTGGTGGAATCTCCAAATTAGTTTCGGTCATGTCCTAGCCTATATATAGAAGTGTGTCCACCCCTTGTATAATCCATTCTCAAGACAAGCCAAGAAGTCGACCAAAGTAGAGTCACCGACTATCAATTCAAACATGCTGTTTGATCGAGACTATCTTATGCATGTGCAGGCACCAAGACAACAGAATATATGGAATGTATGGAATAAACTAGTGTCCACTGTTCTATTCTAAATCTCTGCTAAGATCTCTGTTATTCCAGCCATTAATAATTTTTTACGTTATTAATTACTCGACCCGAGCAATAACACCGTGGTCTATCATCTCCTAGATAATGATAACCAAACGAAGTAACAAGTGGACGGCCCTAACAAGTTGAATAGTACGTTTATACATGTGTGATCACTCCTACTCTTTACGTGGTTGATAGTATAGAAGTATGTTTGTGTAGGCATTGAATATTCCGACTCTCTTCTCTCCTTTGACTCCCCATCTAGAGTTGTATGTTTGTATGTATAGGTGGCGCTCTACAAGTATTATGAACTTCTGAGAGTGACAAGTGTAAGGTGAAGTTGTCTGCATTTGCAGCATGCACAGTGATGACAACGTTGGCACACCTGTATGCTACTTTTATGTACTCGGTCTGAAATTTCTTTGGATGTTGTACTCGAGATTGTACATGATCTAAGCACACAGCTGATCAAAATAACTGTTCACATGTGCTTGAAAAATTAGTCCGAACGAGTCTAAAGTAGACTATCTTTAGTAGTTATTAAAATAGGGAAAACGAATTTTGCCAGACTAGACAATACCAGCTTCTGAAAGTGCAATAAATGAATTACTAAATATATAACATGTTTAAAACGTTATCGGCTCTTTTATTACATTTGACCTCGAAAGTCCAGGGAGTGGAAATGAGTTAGCAGTGTTTTGATAGAAGCACATTTGAAATAAGGCCAAGCTGCATATTCTTTAACACATATTACACCAACCAATCATACGCCAAAATAAAGGGAATTAAAAGTCCTTTAAAAATACCCAAGGTATACCAGGTCTTTTTTAAATAGCCAGCATAACCAGTGAGAACAACTGGAGAAAATTTTCTTTAAAAATCTAACCCTATACAAAATAAGAAATTGTAAATCGCCACAATAAGTTTGAGATGCCACTCTGTCTACTCTATGTGCTATTATATGTTCTATTTTGCATCCCATTTCAAATTGCCTGCAGGTGAGTAGTATAGTGTTTTGGTCAGTAAGTATGGGCATTAGTCAGTAGATGCAGGTACTGGTCAGTCAGATGACATATTGCTTAGCAGGTGTAGGTTTAGCTCAGTAGTTCGGGGTGTTTGTTAGTAGGTCTCGATGTTGATGGGCAGTGATGGGTGCTGGACAGTCAGACGGTTCGTTGGTCAGACATAGTGTATGTTCAGCCTATGGACATTTTTAACATTAACTTTCCCCTTGTCTCCATACAGGTCCATTATGTTGAACCTATGGACGTTTAGAACATTACATTTGCCTATTTCGCCATACCAGTTCATATTGTTAACCCATGGACAAATGTTAATATTCACCCTTTTGTCATACAAACCCATCATGCTGAACCTATAGCCGTTTTCAACATTTATATTTTTCCTTGTTAACATACCAGACATAATGAACCCATGCGCCAATATTGAATTCCTCTTGTCATCATACAATGTGGCCGTAATGTTAAATTCCCACTGTCGCCATTCAGACCTATACGTTGCCATATTATCGCCCTCTCTGTCTGTCTGTCTGTCTGTCTGTCTGTCTGTCTGTCTCTGTCTCTCTCTCTCTCTCTCTCTCTCTCTCTCTATAGCTCTATTTTATATTGATATCGATATTGTTAGCGATTTCTTCAGTTATTACGTAATCTACAATAACTCTACTCAGTTGTGATATTCTCCTGATCGAGATACGGCGAGATAGACTAATTTGACTCGAAACAGAAAGCCGGAAATTTATTCATACTGCGCATTCTCAACGAATTATGAAACAACCTAATTTTGTACCCTTGGTACCAAACTCAAATCATATTTCGATTACAGGTAGACTGAAAACTTTTCTTTAAATAAATAATTTCATTCTGACTCATCACGAAGCCAATTTCTATCGCGACTATCAAATCAGCGGGATTCCATAAAGTCCAAAATTCATTTCGACAGAAGCTCTGGAAATTACTTGCATTATGCTCACAGGTATCTGTCTCTGATCGTCATGAAATCTTCTAAGCACCTTTAGCAGTTCATCAATAGCTGTATGGTCATTATGTATTGTGGTCATAATAATGACTGTTATTCTTGATGTGGAGACTCTCCATACAAAGGGTGGTGGTTGAACATGATACCGCACATTAATAGCAGTATTTTTCGTCAATAACCATTCAAGAAATGTTTTTAATATTTCTAACGGCACCGTGCATATCTCGTCCCAAATGATAATTTTAGGTATATATTTTTCACCCATTCTCTCAGGAGTCCATGTGTCTCCACACCATCTAAAGAAACTATGATAAGTACACGATTTTACTCCTCGTTCTTTTATTTCACTGGCTAATTTATGTGTCGGTGTCAAAACAATTATATCCGAATTATTATTCATGAATAATTTAATCACACGAGTTGTTTTACCTGAACCACCGCATCCATTAAGATAAACAGTCTTATGTCTAGATACAGGATCATATACAGATGGACCTGCTAATAAAGTTATTGTTTTGCGAGTTCAAAAAAAATCAAAAAATAAAAAAAAAAAAAAAAATCTGTAAAGTTAATTTCATTTAAACAATTCAATATTTCATTGATATCAAGTATATTTGTTTCATATCTTGCATTTCTGCTTTTGAAATAGGATGGTGTTGATAGAGTTGAAATTGTTCTATGGCAAGAAAAGCAGGAAATACTTCATGTTGCAATTATTGTACACTCACTGAGCAGTTTTACTCCCGATCGAGCAGTTTTACCCCCGGTAGAGCAGTTTTACCCCCGAAAGTGGTATTATCCCTCTTCAAGTGCCCATATAGGGTAGCTGCACCCAACCTTATTTGATTGTCAATGGACAATACTGATGATGATGATGATGATGATGATGATCATGATGATGATGACAGTGATAATGATGGTGATGATAACGATGAAAAGAAGAATTGTGCAGAACATGTATAGCCCGTTACTTTTGATTTAACCTCCGTGTAAATGACTATCAAAATATTTAACACTAGATGGTTTTGGGCGAGAGAGTGAGGTCGACGAACTGCGCAACTCTTCCTCACTTAAAACAAAGTCACCGCGCAAGTCATACTTGTCATCCACCCATCCCATTTCATCACCCACCAAAGTCCTGTGGCGACAGGCAAGCGACGAAGCGGCAGGTGTGGGAACACTGGCAGCCGTAGCCGCAAACCTGCACACAGGCGGCTCAGGCCATTAGGGTCGTTCACCACTGACACAGAGCAGCAGTGGAGTCCGGCAGCCCACTGAGCGACTGAGCAGCCCTCTTCAGGAATGCACTGCTCACCTCCTTGGCATGAGGAAGGGGCTAGAAAAGGTGCCCTAAACATTGCCTGCTCTAAACCTCCCTAGCCAGCTTACCGCGGCTGGTGGGGACCCTACTCCAGCGGTCGAAACACAAAGAAGAAAATAAAGATTGTTCCTCTCTCACTTGGTGCATGGAATGTGCGCACCTTACTGGACAGAGACGACGCGGAAAGACCCCAGAGGAGAACTGCCCTAATAGGAAAGGAACTCGCCAGATACAACGTGGACATTGCTGCCTTGAGTGAGACCCGGCTTGCAGGAGAAGGCGAACTCTGTGAAAGGGGTCCTGGATACAAGTTCTTTTGGAGCGGCCGAGGAAGTGAAGAGCGCCGTGAGGCTGGTGTCGGCTTTGCAGTGAAGACAGCACTGATTGGCAAATTGGCTGGACCTCCCAAGGGAGTAAACGACAGACTCATGACCATGAAACTCCCCCTCTTGTCTGGAAGAAAGCACCTTACCATCATCAGTTGCTACGCTCCAACCATGACAAACCCGGATAAAGTAAAGGCCAAATTCTATGAGGATCTTCACTTCGTCATTGTTGACATTCCAATGGCAGATAAGCTCGTCATTCTTGGCGACTTCAGTGCAGGAGTAGGCTGCGATCACGTTGCCTGGGATGGAGTGCTAGGAAAGCACGGAGTGGGTCACTGTAACAGCAACGGCCTCCTTTTGCTCCAGACTTTTGCCGAGCATGAACTGCTGATTACCAATACAGTCTTCCGCCTCCCCACCCGTAACCGGACGTCATGGATGCACCCTCGCTCTAAGCACTGGCATCTCACCGACTACGTCATTGTCAGGAAGAGGGACAGGCAGGATGTGCGTGTGACCAAGTCCTTGTGCGGAGCCGACTGCTGGATAGACCACCGCCTCATCATCACCAAGCTTAACATCCGCATTCAGCCCAAGAGACGCCCACGGGGAAAGAAGGCTCCTAAACGGCTAAACATCACCAAGCTGAAATGCACCAGTACCAAACAGTCTCTTGCGGATGCCCTGGAAGAACGTCTGAAATCCAACCATCTGGACAATCAGAATGTGGAAACCGACTGGGCGGCATTCAGAGAGACGGTCTACAGCACAGCCTCGGAAATCCTATGACCCTCAAGCAGAAAGCACCAAGACTGGTTTGATGAGAACTGCGACGAGGTCAAGCAGTTGCTGGATGAAAAACACCGCCTCCATCAAACCTACCTCAACAACCCCAAGTCCACCTCCAGGAAAGATGCGTACAACAATATACGCAGAACTGTACAGCAGAAACTCCGCCAGATGCGAGATACATGGCTGAGCAACAAAGCTGATGAGATCCAGTGCTATGCAGACAGCCATGACATGAAGAACTTCTACAACGCCCTGAAAGAGGTGTATGGACCTACATCCTCTGGATCATCCCCCCTTCTCAGCGCAGACGGGAACACACTAATTACTGACAAAGAGAAGATTCTTGAACGTTGGGCTGAACACTTCGACAGCGTCCTGAATCGCCCTTCACCCATCAACGATAATGCCATCAGTGGTCTCCCTCAATTACCCATCAACGAAGCACTGGATGAGCCTCCAACCTTGCTCGAGACACAGAAAGCGATACGTCTGCTCTCCAGTGGCAAAGCCCCTGGTTCAGACTCCATCCCAGCTGAAGTCTACAAGGAAGGGGGCACAGCCCTGATAGAATGGCTCCACCAACTGTTTTTACTGATGTGGCAGCAAGAGACGATCCCCCAGGAATTCAAAGACGCTTCCATAATCCACTTGTATAAGCGCAAAGGAAACCACCAGGCCTGCGACAACCACCGGGGTATATCCTTGCTCTCAATCGCAGGAAAGATACTCGCCAGAATCCTACTGAACCGCCTCACTACGCACCTTGACCAGGGACTCCTACCAGAAAGCCAGTGTGGATTCCGGAAAAAACGTGGGACCATCGACATGGTGTTTGCTGCGAGGCAGCTACAAGAGAAATGTCAGGAGCAAAACGCAGACCTTTTCTCCATCTATGTCGACTTGACAAAGGCCTTTGATGCTGTCAGCAGAGAAGGGTTGTGGAAGGTAATGGCCAAATACGGATGCCCGGGAAAATTTATATCCATGGTGCAGCATTTCCACGACGGAATGCAGGCACGAGTCCAGGACAATGGACAGACATCTGAGCCATTCCCAGTAACCAATGGCGTCAAGCAGGGTTGTGTTCTGGTACCGACATTATTCAGTCTATTGTTCTCCGCCATGCTGACTAATGCTTTCAGAGAAGGAGATGTTGGAGTCGGCATCAGGTACCGTACAGATGGAAAATTGTTCAACCCCAGGAGGCTTCAAGCGAAAACCAAGGTTATGACAGACACCATCAGGGATTTCTTATTTGCTGATGACTGCGCCCTCAACGCTGGCTCAGAAGCCGACCTGCAACGCAGCGTTGACAAGTTCTCCAGCTCCTGCACAAGCTTCGGTCTCACCATCAGTATCAAGAAGACTGAAGTCCTGCACCAGCCGGCCCCTGGAAAGCCCTATGTTGAGCCCAACATCACCGTCAACGGCCAAAAACTCAACGTAGTGAACCGCTTCACCTACCTTGGCAGCACACTGTCACAGAACGTAACTATTGACGACGAGGTGAACCTCCGCATTGCCAGAGCCAGCGCATCTTTCGGCAGACTGTATACCAACGTCTGGAATAGAAGAGGCATCAGCATCCAGACCAGACTAAAGGTCTACAGGGCAGTTGTGCTCCCCACACTACTTTACGCATGCGAAACGTGGACGGTGTATCAACGCCACGCCAGGAGGCTGAACCACTTTCATACAGCAAGTCTCAGGAAAATCCAGAACATCAAGTGGCAGGACAAGATTCCAGACACTGAGGTACTCACCCAAGCTGATCTCCCCAGCATCCACACCCTCCTGATGCAGTCTCAGCTACGCTGGGCGGGACACGTTGTACGCATGCCAGACCACCGGCTGCCTAAGAGACTCTTCTATGGCGAGCTACAGCAAAGACATCGATCCAACGGAGGTCAGAAGAAACGCTTCAAAGACAATCTGAAAGGTGCATTGAAAGCGTTCAACATAAAACCTGATTTCTGGGAGCAAGCAGCCAGCGATCGAGTCACATGGCGTTCCTCCGTGCACAAAGGCTCCAAGTTGTGTGAATCTAGCAGGACAGCAGCAGCGGAGCTGAAGAGGCAAGCCAGAAAAGCGGGTGCCATGAACCCTCCTCGAGATGTCTCACTCATCCCTTGTCCTTTATGCAAACGAACCTTCCGTGCAAGGATTGGCCTTATCAGCCACCTGCGCACGCACAGAACAGAACCAGCCCCTACAACCCTCGGATGACTAGAGTGGTCCTCGTCGACTCGACGGACGAACGAAGAATATTAGGCTTAAAAATACTAGTATTATTACTGCTACTTCTCCTGATATTATTACTATTGCTGCTACTACAACCACTTTATTACAATTGAATTAGCTGTTACAAGCAGGCGAACCATACGAGCAGGAAATAACAGTGCTCTTCATTGCATGCTCCGAACCAATGTCCCACCATCCCGAAATCACTGAAGAATGAAATATTGACGAAAGATGCATTAAGACAAAATTATTTTCAGCAATCAGTTCAATAAACACAAATCATAACATATGGACAAAAAACGGACAGAAAGAGAACAACCTGTACAATTGACATCCATGACCAGGTAATACCTAAAATGACAAAATGTATCGGTCTCAATAGCATTTTTATTATTTATAGTTGAATTGAAATCACTCCCGATGATTATCTGTAAACAGACATTCACAGTTTTAAAACCAGAAACAAATATAAAAAATATCACATGACTGCTGAGTTATTTTTTGTTAATACTCATATCAGCTGGTGCGCGGCCTATATTGGCAAGCTAATTTCATAGGCCGGTAAAAACGGTTTCTCCTGATTAGTCTTGTAGTGGAGTGTGTAGCAGAAATCACAAGAAGTAGAAAACCAGACTAAAGGGTGCATTGCATCGTGGGAAAAAATTAGTTGAGATTCAGTACTTGCACCAAGATGGAGGATGGTAGTTTACTGCATGCAGGAAGTTCGACGCAGTTGTCAGTGAAATATCTATGTCCTAATACTGATGTATACAATGCGTGTATTCTTATACAATCGTGTTATTTCTGGCACGTTTGACCTCATGCACTTCTGAGGTATAGTATACCGTCGAAAGTGTGGAAGGCACAGCGTATAGTTGTTTGCTCTGCAATTCTCACAATGTAGAGAAGTTATCAAACAAACGTCTTTCGTCTACTGAAATTGACATTAATATTTTTATCATTATGAATGAAATTATGTGATTTTAAAAGCAGACAACTTATGATAATGACTGTTTCCATATTAAATGCGCGGGGGGTGGGGTGGGATGTACGTGAAGTAAAAGCTGAATAACTTTGAAACACAGAAATGAATTTTCACAGTGTATGTTATTTTCTGAAACTACACTAATGAAATTTTTTAAAAATCAAGAAGGTAAAATAAATTATCGGTTTGTTCTTTTTGTTTTTTCTTTCATGTATCTCTCAAATTCAGGAAGTGAAAATAACTGTGAACTTTGAATCGTCTATGAGATGCATATCGGCTGTGTACTCTCTAACTAAAATCAACCCTCTTCATTCAGATATCAAACTAAAACAAAGCATAGACTCTTTAAATCTCACCAAGGGTTACTTTTTTATGACAAACATTATCAGTGGAGAAATTCAGGCGAATACATTGTTTTTGTTTGTTTTTGAAATAAGCAAAACTTTGGAGGGGAACCTTAAGACAAATTTGAGCATTCGCATAATTCTTTTTCTCTTTTTTTGTATGTCATCATCTATGATTTTCTGAATAAAATCTGACATTATTATTGATGCTATGTCTCACAATATGCTGATTGTGGTGTGTTGCTGTTCCTCGTGCTACACGCCTTTAACCAGTATTGTGCACTAAATATAGCTATTTGTGTGAACTTAGAAGTGTTAAGATAGGTAAATAAAATCAACATTAATTTAAAACTGCTCCATCAAATGAAAGAACGACACAGCAACCGCTTTTTAAAAAATTCATTTGTAACAGAAATAGGGAATAAAAATTATGAAAATCACATTCACATGCTATTATATACTGATCTCAAGAAGAATAAGCCAAGTTTTAAACATTTGACCTTTGATCCCTGTGAATCTGGTCTGTTCCACTACTGTCCAAACTGTCAGATTTATCAGTGATTTCTCCTATTGTGGCAAATATCAGCTTTCGGTCGTTTGGTATACCATAGACTACTATGTTTAAAAAGTGCAAAGTTCATTTAAAAAACTGCTCAATGTACGCTTTATCTGGTACTTTAGTGGTAGGGCTTACGAGAATTTGGCTTCAGCTCATGGGAAATCAGGCCTTTGTTGTGAAACCTCGTTCGTCGTAGGACCCATTGTATCAAAAGCGTCTACAGGACCCCGAAAGACCTTGTAGACGTAGCTGAAGCTAACCGAACCTCTGCAACGAGCGATATCTCGTTTGCTTGTAACACTGAAGTAAGGAATGGACACCATCTTAGCTTAAGTTCTATCGTCTGAGTACGATAGGTTATTCTCGCTGCATGTAAAGAACTAACCGAAGACTAAATGAGTTTTATGCGCACGAGCTCAGAGCAATAGCCAATAGCTTAGCGTTTGAGCGTTTCTGTTCCATAACTGACACTATCAAAGCCGGGCGATAGTGGTCAGAGACGTCTTTCTCTAACTTGAACATCAAGGATCTTTCATCTTAATGATCCCAAATTGCTCGGTTTGACCTGGTGAGTCCTGTAATAACCACAACTGGATTGTAGGGGAAAATGTTTTCCCTACTAACCGTGTCCAGGTATATAGTTATGCTACCTTTTACCCATATCCCTCACGAGACGTCAAGCTGCTACAGCCTACATTAGCCGACCGAAGATGGAGACTTCTCAGGATAAGGTGATGTAACTCCCTCCACACCTATTATCCAGTTGTATTATAATCTGATGACCTATCTGAAGATCAAACCAATTTTTAAAGTAAAAAAGTAAAATACGTTTCTTCGATAATACTTATTCGATCATAATACGTGCCTCCCTCCCTCCCTTCTACAAACCTCTCCTCAGTTACGTTGTAAAGCCTGAAAGATCACGCATATCCGTTCCAGTACTAACTGAGGTATAGACGGGATCTTACCCAGTCCTTCTTTCCCATGGTAAGATCACATTTGTCCGACTTCCACCAAAGTGGTCAGACGAATTTTAGCACGTTTGTTGCTGAAAACAAGCTTTGGAGGGTTGGATTTGCGAGGTAGTGGCAGTACTCCTAATGTATGATCAGGTAAATATTATCGAATAAAAATATTTTACTCCAGAATTTCGTTTCTCTTCATTTTAGATGACATTTTTTCAGGATGCACTGTCGTTGGCCATTTAATACTTTTATTGTACGTATTTTTTTTTAATTACGGAAATTATATTTTCATCTGCATGGTTAGTGCAAAAAGTAATACTTCATTTATGAGTAAGAAGGTACCTAATGTGTTCATTCGTGCGTAGGAAGGTAGTTTAATGTGTTCAATCACATATAAGAAGGTAGCTAATGTGTTCATTCATGCATCAAAAGGTAGCTAATGTGTTCATTCACATATAAGAAGGTAGCTGATGTGTTCATTCATGTATAAGAAGGTAGTTAATGTGTTCATTCACATATAAGAAGGTAGCTAATGTGTTCATTCACATGTAAGAAGGCAGCTAATGTGTTCATTCACATGTAAGAAGGTAGCTAATGTGTTCATTCACATATAAGAAGGTAGCTAATGTGTTCATTAACATATAAGAAGGTAGCTAATAAGTTCATTCACATGTAAGAAGATAGCTAATGTGTTCATTCACGTATAAGAAGGTAGCTAATGTGTTCAGTCACGTATAAGAAGGTAGCTAATGTGTTCATTCACGTGGCCGAGTGGTCTAAAGCGCTCACCGTTACAGACCACTGCCATCTCACCTATGTCTGCGTGAGTTCGAGTCTCAGGCTCGGCTAACGTGGGTACGTGAGAAAGCTTGCCAGTAGCTTCTCGTGGGTAGGTGGTTCTTCCCAGGGTTTTCCAGGGTTCTTCCTCCACTAATTATACTGGCCGCCATGTATAGCTTATCTTGTGCTGAAAAATGGCGTTAAACCCTACAACAACAACAACAACAACATTATTCACGTATAAGAAGGTAGTTAATGTGTTTATTCACATATAAGAAGGTAGCTAATGTGTTCATTCATGTATAAGAAGATAGCTAATGTGTTCATTCCCATATAAGAAGGTAGCTAATGTGTTCATTCATGTACAAGAATGCAAGAATATGACGTTATTATTGTTTGAACAATCACATGCCTAAAAATTCATCATCAAAACCTTACTAGTCATTGTGAAGGGAGAATAACATAATATGAATTAAACCCCAAATAATCCTAAATGTCTTATTACGGGTCCAAACGTATGTAATCTACCGATTGAATTCCAATAGATTTTAATGTCTTAATGTATTACAGTGATATAATCCAGATTGTCTTTGAATGCGACCTCAATAATCCCAAAGCAGTTTTCAGTCCAAAAAGTCAATGAGCACGTTATGATTCCAATGAATAATTGAAATAAATAATTTCTTTCAAATTATATCTGAACACAACTATAAGTGATTCCACAAACTGATCATAAAACATGAGTAATTGTTTACCAACCTCTTTATATACACACTCAACTTGTGACGTAATATATTTTATACGGAAAAACCAACTAACTCGACAAAAAAGTCAAGCCTTAAACTCAAATTCAAGTAAATATCTTGTTTACCACCTTTTTGATGACAAAGGTCAGGTGGGCACAACTCTCAACCACAGACAAAAGTTAAGAACACAATATAGATATACATAACAGTACTACTATCCTTTTTGTGGTAATATATTGTACTAAGTGGCAGTATATTTTCTCTTGGCTTCTAAAATTACAAGATTCATCATATCCTTTCCATTTAACCAACTTATTTTTTACCATGGATTGTTATAGTTTAAAATATTTACTCAGTCTTCAAGACGTCATTTCCTTTGTCCATTGAGATAATTCCTCCAATTACAATATTCATTTAATATTCTCTCCCTTTGAGTCTTCCAATTTATATACCACGTGGTCTACTAAAAATATAATTGTCTGATTGTAAAAATCTCAAAAGCGTCTGTTGCTAGATGATCAAATAAAATAATCCATACTTTTGACCAGTTGCCAGGGTTACTGTCTTCAACTGGTGACATGTCTATGGATCTGCGATGTGACTTGTCATATCCATCCATAATGTTTTGTAATATGTCTACCCATGTTCCGGTTTATATTTTGTAAAACACTTCCACGTTCTAGTCTCAAGAGTTCGATTAAATCTTTCCACTTTTGAGGCTTTCTTCTCTGAGTAAGCGGTAAAGCACTTGATATTTCCTTTCTCCAATAATTCTCCAATATTTAGATTATAGTATGCCTTTCCTTCGCCGAACTGTATTTCTTCTGGGTTTTCTCTCCTTAAATATTTCCATAAATTTGTACTGTTTGAACTGTCCCTTTCTTGTTTTGACTTACTTTCAGCCCAGATTTGTTTTTTTAGAAGATATGGCGATCTACGTGACTAGCATAACCTTTTTATATGGAAATCCTTTTTTGGGTTGCATCAGTAATTTGTAATATATATATATATATATATATATATATATATATATATATATATATATATATATATATATATATATATATATATATATATATATATATATATATAACTGTTTTTTTTAGAAATTACTTGCATACGTTCTCTCATCTTAAATGAATACAACAAAATGATCTAGGCTAACTAATAAAATTAAGCATTTAAGAAACCGTACGCGTTTACTTTGTGATCCCAGCTTCGAAATGTAAGTTATTAACGTATTATTTTCTTTTTTAAATTTAGAAACTTGTTTTTGTCGGGTGAGATAAGTTTAGAAGGTCATGGGTAAGATGTTTTTCTCTGATTGTTTCCAATACAGAAAAAGTTACGTGATTTTCATCTCATTCTTTAACAAAATAAGATAGTCTGTTGTTTGTACTTTTCTGACCCGTCTTTTTCTAAGCCGTATTTATAATGTTGTTGTTTGAATTTGAGGAAAATAAAATAGGGGCTGTACAAGCCCCTTTTTGCTCTGGTGTAGA
>JAECUM010023789.1:0-54749 GCA_016617855.1 Megalonaias nervosa | reverse complement strand
CATCCTTGCGTATAGTGTTGCCCTTGTCCGCCCGTCCGTCCATCACACCTTTTTTTGAAAGGTTTCGGTTTAGGTCATTTTTCGGTTCCATGAGCGCATTCTAGTTTAACATGGTTTCCAGAATTTGAGATGGTCACCAGTTTAATTTATATAGATTCGTTTTTCTGTTCTGTAGACGACGTAGAGAGATGTCGAGTGTGAACAAGCAATCCTGTAGTAATACTATTACTCAGATGGAAGATTTCATAAACCTGTTATACCATTTTGTCAGCAACCATATCAGGTCTTGATGAGTGTAATATTGCTGGGTGACAAATTCAAATTGCACTCGTCCCGGCCTGCTGTGTGAGCCAGCAGTCTTGAAGAGGCGATTCACTCCTAGGATTTTTACTCTTACATCGAGCTGTTCGCATTTGCTGAGCCATTTGTACTTTGCATATAGTGATATTATTGCTAAAATAGCGATGTACATTATGATAATGGCAATAAGATGGCGACAGCTGATTCCACAGTACCAAGGCGTTCCAGAAAATGATTTTGGGGAAGGTTTGGACCGGCGCAATACTGGTTACAATGCGTCCAATTGCACTTGTCCCGGCCTGCCCCGAGATCGTGCTGCCAGCATGCTACGCGAGTGGACATTTCTTTGAAGACTACATTTTCTCTGGGTCATGCGTCTCAGTGAATTGACAATCCTCATGTCGTTGTTGACGAAAACTGCTTTACTGCAAAGTGTCCTCATTGGTCATTGTCATCCACATTTTAACATGTTTCTTCGCTAGCCCCCACCCCTTTTCGACAAGTGAAAACGGTTTGATGTGGTCTTGCCCTTCATTTTGCCTCTGAACTCTCAAATTTTGTTTCATGGTTAATGTATGTTTGTCGTTCTTGTAGCGCAAACCTCTCGACAAAGGGCACAATAGACACACTAATCACCACATCTAGCAAAACTTGGCTAACAAAATCAGAAAATGGGCTACTTCAAACCAACATTTTACAGTGGACGTCTATCCCAAATTCTTAGACATGTACGGTAGATTTTATATATATATTCTTTTTCTCACAGACCAGTGTATCGTTTATCGTTTAAGGCTGGCGACTTAGTTTCATTTTTGCAAGAATAATTAGAGAAGCACATAATGGTATAGTTAGCTTGATGTTCTAACGGTCTTAGGTCTCTGCACTGTATGTCTCAAATGAGACACGCTTCAGTTTTCGTGCTTGTTCAGATCTCCATCTCGCCGCCAATCTATAGTTCCATTATATACATTGATGTGTTACGTCATCATATTTAAGTCTATAGGTGATAGTTGGTTATTGGTCGAGTTATGTTTCTAACGGGTTAAGTTTAGGGGTGCATGAAAAAACGGATCTTTGATTATTATTTTTTTTAATTTCCGAAATATTCATGTATTGAAGTTTGAGAAAACTGCATTTACAGCATTTGTACATTTATGCATTGTGTCTTTTTGTACAGTCCTTATATTGTATATCCGTGGTCATTAGTGTTTGAGAAGATCAACTTTAAATTCTGTGTTTATAGATCCGGTAATTAGGTTTGACGTGCACCCGGTTTTTTAACAGTGCGGTCAGAATACATTCCCGGGTAGTTGTGCGTATATCGGTTTTCTAGTCACCGTACAGGCACGCGATATTCCTCGCCCTATTGATCCATGTGTTTGTTTTGGTAAGAATGAGGGGTATCCAAGGGGGAAAAATACATCTAGATATTTTACCTTTTGAACACAAAATTGTACGAAACTGATATATATATATAGCGCAGTTGTTGTTATTGTTATTATTATTATTATTATTATTATTATTTAGCATTGCAGAACAGACGTTACACAATAAAAACCCGATTTTTGTATAAAAATTAAGTCATGAATACCTGTTTTGAGTCTTTAGTATTGATGTTATAATATAGGTTTAACAAATTTATCTTCCGAGGATACTTTTCTGTCGAACCTCTACAGAATCATAAATGAGGAAAATAGTCATATTTTGGATCTGCTATGAATTGGGCAAAAGACGTTATATGAATTAGGCCAGTATCTTTTATTACATTCACATGGTAAGTGTAAGATGTTTTTAGCACACACATAGCGATCTAGAAGTTCATTCGACATTTCAGAGAACCAAATTTTGACATTTCAAATAGTCAACATCAATACGCCCAGTGCTAGCATCTCGTGGAAGATAAATATCAATGCTAAATGCGTCTTTTGAAAACG
Source organism: Megalonaias nervosa (assembly GCA_016617855.1). Lineage (NCBI taxonomy): Eukaryota > Metazoa > Mollusca > Bivalvia > Unionida > Unionidae > Megalonaias > Megalonaias nervosa. Next base: position 52,515 of record JAECUM010023789.1, on the reverse strand, counting down.
AGTAAATACGACGCATAGAGGCAATTACTGTTGATACTGTCCGTCCGTACGTCCATTTGTACGTCCGCCTGTCTGTTACCCTTATGGTATTAGCACAACAACTTCGGTTTTACACCATTACCAAACTTTGTGAATCGCTTACACATTGGGTTGGCACCAGAGGCGTTCAAACGTGAAAAGGCTTGACAAAGTCAAGGTGACACGTTAAGTCTCAGTCCACCATTTAGTGCCTACTGCACAGAATAGTTGAACACTGGCAGGGGAGTGTGATGTAGCATTCATGGTAATCATGTAAAATGCTTTGATTTGATAGCAAACGAATTTGAAGACGTGTAGCGAATGTAATAATTACTGAAATTTACACTGTTAGCTTGCATACTCAATATGGTGTACATAAGTTTAAATGCAAGTGCTGTTACCTATCTCGGTACTATTTATTCACAGTAGTTTCTTGTCATATTTGGGTCCCGTGATGATGACGCGTGTTTATATACTGCCTATCTCACCATGAGGCAGAGTATATTCCTCTAAGAAGTTCTGAACGTGCGATTTATATAGGAATATAAGCACCGTTAAATACTTTATGCATGGCTTCCGTTGATACATTGGTGCAACTCCAGAATAGACTCGTCGATGGAAACTACATTTTGCGGGGAAAGAAGGTTTATGGAAGGGATGGGGGTGGTTGGTTACTATCGTTTATGGAACAGAATCCTTAAGTGTTCTGTATGCTTTCAGTAGTTGTGGTACTTTTATAAAAATGTTGCATAATGGACACAATGTAGGTTTTTAAGTTGACCTCTTTGACATAAGAACGTGGAAACTTTATGAATTGTTGTTAAAAACGTTTCCATAAAAGAAAGTATGAGCATCCTGTGTTTCAGTACTCTGGGCCGGGGGGGGGGGGGAACAAGTGGTCTAAAGCGCTCTCTGTTACGGATCACTGCCATCTCACCTCTGTCGGCGTGGGTTCGAGTCTAGGATTCGGCGAATGTGGATATGTGAGAAAGCTTGCCAGTAGCTTCTCGTGGGTCTATGGTTCTTTCCGGGGATTTCCCGGTTTCTTCCTCCACCATTAATACTGGCTGCCATGTATAGCCTATCGTGTGGTGAAAAATGGCGTTAAGCCCCACAACAACAACAACTCTGGGCCCCGGTCGGCCGTTTGGACTAAATCGCTCGCCTTTACTAATCACTTTCATCTCACCGCTGTCCGCGCAGGTTCGAGTCTCTGGCTCAGTTAATATGGCATCTCAGTTAGCCAAGGTTCCGATGACCCTATCTACACCTTGGCTTATCAAGCAGATGTTTCTATGCTTCACGTCTGTGAATTTCATTGGATGCGGCGGCAAGCCACCACATCCAATCAAAATTAAGTTCAAATTTGAACACTGTTCCTACGTGATCCAGACAAGGGAGTACACAACTTGAATGGACTGATAAATAAGCAATTTTCCAGTGCCGGTCCGTGTTTGCACAAATACCTTTCACTCAAATACACCTGTATGGCTTCGCTCTTGTACATAGTCATGCAGTCGATGTTAAACTTACAAAGTATTTTTAAATCAATTGCTAGCACCGTTTTCGACCGATGTACAATGCACCACGCTATTGGTTAGTTGTCATTACATACTAAGGGAGGCAACACATGAAGTCCAATAAATGTCGCTAGGACAAAGCACCAATATAGCTGTTTGTTCTGCCAGGGTTATCGAACCTTGGATAGCGAAGATGTCAGTATGGGTACGTGAGAAAGCTTCCAGTAGCTTCTCGTGGGTCTTTAGTTGTTACCGAAGTTTACCCCAGGTTCTTCCTCCACCAGTTACACTGTCTGACATTTATAGCCTCTTGCGCCGAGGAATGGCGTTAAACTCGAATAAACAACACCCACCGTTTGATTACTATGACCAAGTAGAGTTCCTGTTTTGTCGAGTCTGTGAAGGCGGAAGCTCTACTGGACGATCACTTGGGCCTCACTGAGTGTAACAATCCATCCACCCGTCCACATATAGATTAATCTCGCAAAGACAGTTTCTTTCTTTCTTTCTTCCTTTCTTTCATTCTTTCTTTCTTGTATTCCAGTACTGATGATTTATCACAACATCCACTGACCTGGAATGTAACTTAACTATGCACTTTTTCTAGCTACTGAAAAATAACTACAACAATTGACCGGAACGATTTTTTGAAACGTGTGATTACGTTTTATGAAAGAAACCAGTTAAATACAATCAAGCTAGGCAGTTACTACTGGGACATGATTCTGGCATGTCATTAATGTGGTCTGCTGTTGGGTGCAAAACTGATACATGCTAGAAAACTTTCGTTTGCTCGCTTTTCATTTTCAACACCGCAACTTCATACCACCGACATTTTGAAAACTAAGGTGTTGGGAAGTTGTGTATTTGGGGCTCTAACGGTTATAGGTCAGAATCACTGACTATAAGAGGCAGAAAGGCTTGCTCACCTTAAAATAAGTTTTACATATCACAGACCTAGACTAAATTTCACGGACGACTTGCCATTTGGGGTGAGAAAGAAGCCTATTGATTCAAGACTGCATCTGTGACCTTTAGTCAACTATACTGGAGCACAAATAGAGGACCATTTAACACCGGGTTGAATGGGGGTGAGGGATGAGTTCACGGTACTTGTGCTTTAGTTCTACTACTTATAAACCAGTAGAGTTATGGAAATGGTCAGTTTCCGCCAACCGTTCGTTCTTCCATCCTTTAACACAAGCGTAACACGCATATTATTCCATAACCTGGTTGTTTCTAAATGAAAATGGTGCCGCTCGGATATCCAGTGTGGCCGTCACAGCGACCATCTTGAAAATCTTTTATCACTACTTTTGAACGGATTCTCATATTAACATGGGGTGATCTCTAGTTGGCCCTAATGAAAATGGTGCCGATCTGGTATCCAGTAAGATTTCGAAAATCTTGCTATTGTTACTCCGTCAGAAAGGATGGTCATTACAGCTTGGAATTTCACTAAAAGAATTTATATGGTATATCTAGTTGGTTCTAAATGAAACTATGCTGATGTCCATTGCAGCTGCTCAAACATCCGATATGGCCGCCCCAGTGGCCATCTTGAAAATTGTAATATCACTACTTCTAAACGGCAATACCATCATAGGGTTTTCACAGAAAGACCATACGATGTCTAATTTGTCGTAAATGAAAATGGTGCTGATTATATATACAGTAGTAGCCTTCTTGAAAATCTTAATCGCAACTTGGCTGATCGTGTTGGCATTGTTATCACAGAAAGACGTCTAATGGTGTCTAGTTGGTCCTGAATAGAAATGGTACGCATCTGATATTTAATATGAGCACCACAGCACCCACTATGGAACTCTTGTTATTCCTCCACATTGTACATCGTGTCAGCAAGATGTCTTGCTGGTCCTAAATTAAGATGGTGCCCATCTGATATCCAATATAGATACCATGGCGCGCATCTTGAAAATTTGCTCTTTTTATATCGAACGTAATGTTGACGAGGGGTTTTCTTCAGACGAGTTCTTGTGTTGTGCCGTTGGTTCTAAATAAAAATGATGAAAACTGACCCTCACTATGGCCACCATGGTGATCATCTTGAAAATACATTCCTCCCAAATGGATGGTAAAATCAACATGGGATTTTCAGCAGTTGACTTCTGGTACCTAGTTGGTCCTAGATGAAAATGGTAACTAATTCATAGTAATTATGGTCGCCTTAGTCAGCTAATTTGAAATCCTGTTGTCGCCGAAAAATACCACTTTCATCACTAAGCAATTACAAGAAAGACATGATCTTATCTTGAATTTCAGAAAAAAAAATAGATTTTGCACAATAACATTTGTTATATAGTATGTTCCTTGATCACACTTTGTTGATAGCTTGTACTTAGGGCGAAAACGAGCAAACTAGATTATGGAGTCTAAACTCAAAGAGCGTGGCATACCTGATTTTTTAAAAAAAATAATTTATTAAGGGAATTTTTAAAACTTTAAGATTGCACACCTTAACCTTGACTGGAGCAGATATAGGGGATTGTTGAACAGTGGCATGATTTTATATATTTCCTCCCCGTGTGTAATAGTGTACCGTTTATGACACTTTTGTTTGTTTTATTTTTAAAACAGGGTAACTGTAATATGACTATATATATAATTTTTTTTTTTTTTTTTCATTTTCTTGAAATACCAGACACTTATAGAGCTTGTACAAGATACTTTGATTTGAAAGAAAACATTAGAAGACGTAGTGAACGTAATAAATCTTTTTGATACACGGTGACCTTGCATACTTAATAGTGTGTACACAATTTAAATGCAAATGACGTTACATATTCTGTCAGATGTTTTTTGATGTATTAATGATTTGATTTTTGGTTTTTTTTTTTAATTAAAAAATTATTAGCGTCCCGTGATGATGACGCGTGTTTATATACCGCCTATCTCACCATGAGGCAGAGTATATTCCTCTAAGAAGTTCTGAACGGGCGATTATAGGAATATAAACACTGTTAAATACCGTATGGATGGTTTCCTTTTGATGCTTTGGTGTTACTCCAGATTTCTTTATCGAGGAGATCAGTATTTGGGTGTGCTGTAGATGATGCGTTAAAACCAGATGAAGTTTCATGAATATATTATTTAGCAACGGCCACCTTTTAGTGTAAGGTTTATTTATGAATTGAGTTATTGATTGAAACTAGATTTGCAGGAAGAGATGTGTTATTAAAAGGGTGGGGCGGTCTCCATTTATGGAAAAGAATTTTTGTGTTCTTCAGGCATCCAGTAGTTTGTACATTTATAAAACGTTGGCAGGATGGAAAGAATGACGGTTTTAAGTCCATGACATGATAAGAACTTAGATTTGGGGGTGGTGTGGTGGGTGATTTGTTGCAAATATATTTTCAATTAAAAATATGCGAATATTGTGTATCGGCAGTCGGGTAAAGGTGAGATCCTCATTTGTCGAGTCAGTCTTGGGGAAAGCTTAATATAGCGAGCACCCATGTCTGTCAGTGTAACCGTCCACACCATCGATATTGATTTACCCCCACTTGGGGTTTTGAATAAAGCTTATGTGGCTAAATGATCTCGTTTTCCAGAGCTGGGTTTCATACGATGGCTATAGCCAGCGTCTTTGATATTGTAGTTTACTGTCGTAGGATGTACTTTTGGCATAAGTGGTAGTGAATAGATTTGAACGCAACTTGGTTTTCGTCTTATCATAGTCCAAGGAAAAGGGAAAAAACTTTCGATTTTGGGATTAGTAGTTTCAAATTCAATTTAACTTGCTTCAAATAGAATTTATGCATGCTTTTCATACTCAGTTGTAACGGAGTTTAAAAAATTTAGACTACATTTCGTTGATTCCCTGAAGGAACTCTTCATTCTGTTTGTCAGGAGGTTCCATTGTCGAAGCCATTGTGATTTAAAAATATATTTTGCTTATGCATGTCATTTACTTTAAGTTTCAGATAACAAAATTAACCAAAAACTCAATATAAGGCGTTGTCTCTTAACCTCCAGAAGAAACCATCTTGATTTTGGGGATCAGTAGTTGCAACGTTAGTGTTTCTGTTACTTCACACTGATTTGGGAATTGCATTTCATATCCGGTCAATTTAGTTAAGCGCTACCCTCAGCCCAGTAAAAACTTCTTTTTTTTTATTTGGGGATGAGGGTACATTTAGGGTCAATGTCGTTGTTACTAAATTAGACTATACCTTTGCAGCTCATTCCGAACCAGAAGTTCAGTTCTCTTCAAGGTACCACTACACTATTTGAGCACATCGGCTGCTTTCTCATTCTGTTGTTGTTGTTGTTGTTATAGGGTTTAACGCCATTTTTTTTCAGCACAAGATAGGCTGTACATGGCGGCCAGTATTAATGGTGGAGGAAGAACCCTGGAAAATCCCGGGAAGAACCACCGACCCACGAGAAGCTACTGGCAGGCTTTCTCACGTACCCACGTTAGCCGAGCCTGGACTCGAACTCACGCAGACAGAGGTGAGATGGCAGTGATTCGTAACGGTCAGCGCTTTAAACCACTCGGGGCCCCTTCTCATTCTGTTGTGATCACTAACAAAATAGTTTTGTTCCGATTTTTCTTGGAGATTTATTGGCCATAGAAGAATGTTACTTGCATTCAGAACAAAGCAGCATTTATAACCGAGACAGAAAATAAAATGTGTATTAGGTTCAGTATCTTGTCTTTTGCGTTAGGATGACAAAGCAAAGAGATTTAATTTCAGGCGGTTCCGGAAAGGTCACTCTCTAAAATTTATTACATTCATTTCGTTCAGATGCAACAGGGGGCCCCGAGTGGCCGAGTGGTCTAAAGCGCTGACCGTTACGGATCATTGCCATCTCGCCTCTGTCTGCGTGAGTTCGAGTACAAGCTCGGCTAACGTGGGTACGTGAGAAAGCCTGCCAGTAGCTTCTCGTGGGTCGGTGGTTCTTCCCGGGATTTTCCAGGGTTCTTCCTCCACCATTAATACTGGCCGCCATGTATAGCCTATCTTGTGCTGAAAAATGTCGTTAAACCCTATAACAACAGATGCAACAGTGTACTTCGTTACAGAAAACGCAGTGTAAGCCAAGCAGAAAGACCACGTATCCAAGTTTAGTTAGTGCAGGACTTGAACACAATGAGTTGGTGCCGCATAACTTGTAATTAATGCACTGGATTTCACCAGATATTTAGGAAAAGGAAGCAGTTGTACAAGGAACTTAATTAGTGCGGCGGTGTATACATTAGGCAGATTTTAATGAATCGTGGTACTTGGATTATAGTTCATTTACTTAAGAAAAGAGTTGTATCGATTTGGAGTCGGTAGCTTCAGTTGCAAAGTAAATTTTGCGAAGAATAGATATCATACTTGTCATTCGTGGACAATAACGTCGTCTTTATAACCAATTTCAAGGAAACTCGATACATTTGTTTGCCTTAACCCAAAAGTTGAACCCTGAGCTGCTTAATTCTTGGGAAATATTGAACCAGGAACAAATGGTTGAAGATTTACCCATGAGTACTATTTGAACCATGTATTTGCGCGTCTTCTAGTATGTACTTAGGGTATACAGAAAAAAAAATTGCATTCAAACAAATAACCTTATGTTTAGGGGGCATCTCATGATTGAGGTAAATTTGGTTCTTAAGGCTGTGACGATGCAGGCGAGATTTGTGCAACTTTGTGATATATTCAGTAAAATTGCACTTGTCCCGGCCTGCCCTGTCCATGCTGCATTCGTCTTCTCTGATGTGCCAGTAGTTAACACTCGTCCTAACTAAACGAAATGGTGGGTAGAAGAGCAAAGACCCCATAAAGTTGATGAAGACGTTTTGATAATGACAGTGCAGCACAGTGGTTTGGTCACAATTTGTGGTGTCTTGATAGCAGACTGATTAGGTCGTGATGCTTGCAATCTTTGCTCATGTCGTCAAATTGCACTCGTCCCGGCCTGCTTACCTGCAACTCGTCGTCTCTGAACATCAGAAAGGAAAAGTTACTTGGGTGCTTAAAACGATAGCTAAATTAGAGCAAGAAGCTGTTTGTTTCCTTTCTTTCCTTTCTCTTTGTTGCTGTTATAATATATTACAAAAAAAATTTAAAATTCCGAATACTACTGCCATTATATGGAATTTCTCAGTCTGGGCATAGATTTAAAGTTGGGGGGGGGGGGGATTGGCACATGCGGAACGTACTATGTAAATTAAGCTACATCCCCAGCCAAAAATAATTTTAAAAAAATGGCATGATTCGACTTTAGCTCTTCCAATAACTAGTGGTGAAAAATTTAACAAAGTTACTCCAGAGTAAAGCGGGGAGGCGCTGGCGAAAATCTTAAAATTGGGCAGGCACATTTAAATAACTAGGGATGTTTACCAGACATTGTTTGTCACGCATTAGCATATACTAACCAGCGACATCTCGTGATTAGTAAGGTAAAGTATGGTAAAATGAGGTTTCTAGCCCAAGACCCCTATCACAGGTCCCACCCAACTCCAAACAAATACAAATTCCCACCCCGACCGACAATTTTTTTTTCTCAAAGTGATGATGAGGATTCTGGCCCAAGTTTATTGTATTATTGTTAGATAAAATTGATTAGGAGGATTAAAGACATTGTTTAAGATTATTTTATTTCTAAAGTTTAGACATCATTTCATACCCTATCATCACCATAATTTTTTTGATAATTATTTTCATATTTGTAAACTCTCATTGGTAGAATATCTGTTAACGTACTGTCAATAATACGAAACTCGCGTATTAAATCGTCGATATATTTTATACCTCGCAAAAAAAGATCGTATTTGATCAAGTAATTTTTTATAAGTGTTTTGCAGACTTTTTTTTTTTTTGTCTCAAGTCGAGGCTCAATTTTTTTTTTTTTTTACACGCTGTTGCAAGAGAAACACCAACACCTGATATTATTAACAAAAATGGATTTAATGATGCGCCACTGGAGATTATACCAGAGCCGGTCATTAGCAGTGGTAAATAAGATATTACTCGAAGTATTCTACTATAATACTTGTAACATTGTTTTATGCACCAAAGATTTTTATGGTAATATCTGTAATATAGCATTAGTGCGTCAACATCCTGTTTTGGAATTTCCCCTGAAATATGATTGAAATCGATGATCTGTTTTTTCATTGTACATTATTTGCTTACAATTTTTAAACAGTATTAAAAACTCTAGTACCAACAATCAAATTAAGAAAATCACGGAACTTATTGTTCGGATCAGCTATAAAATCTCTGTACTTGTCATAAACATCTGATGAAGTCTCCTTATATCGTTCATCTGTTAGTGCCTCATTTTTCTTTAACCAACTGCAGGAGTCAAACGTGTTTTCTACCACCCTTTCCTACAAGTCTGTTTAATTTTATTATTGATAAATCTCTAGAAATAATAAAAAATCTTGACGAGGAAATCGATAATTTCGATGATGATGAGCAAGAAAAGTTTTCTTTTAAAGAAGTCAAAGTTGGAAGAAAAGATTGATTCTTATTACGACATAAGTGAAGAAGACAATGTTCCACTTCCATCGCTCTAGACAATTGTCATTACGAAATTATTACAATGAAATTGAGAAAATACTCACGAAACCATACGAAAAATTGTTAAAAGTAGCTTATGGTATTGGTCTTCTCATAATTGAACGAGACAGACTCCGAAAATTAATGCTAATAAATTTCATAGTCGCATACGCAATTATCAGACATCTTGTCCTCAAAATTTTTACGTTGGATCAAATAAGCTTGGTACTAGGGTTTATTGATGAAACAGAAAGAGAATACGGTAATTTGGTAAATTAAACAGACTTGTAGGAAAGGGTGGTAGAAAACACGTTTGATATGTTACCTGACATTGGTCCACTGGATCGTTTTAAATACGGGGTGAGTTCTTCTTTTAACTGAGCGTAACTAAAAGAAACAGTCTCGTTAGCTGGTGGCGAGGTTGTCGGTAATGCAGTTATTTTTTAGTTATTGCTCATTACAAGGTGACCTGTCATTGTATCGCCAGTCTTATTAAGCTTGGTATCTCAACAGATTTTAGTTGCGCATTATCTACAGCTTGTGTAGTACCAATATTTGCTGGCGGATATGCAATTTCCAACTCAATAATTATTTTACTTGACATGTTAATAATACCTGTAACCGTTTCACTGGTTTTGTCAAGCTTATTGCCATCCACATATTTCAACTGTAAATAACTTACTGCTTGGGTTTGATTTAAGTTTGCTGGCGGATACGCGGTTTCCAAATTTATTTTTTTTTACTGACATATCCAAGTTACCGCTTAAAATTCCACCTGCCAATGATAGTTTGTTATTATCAATCATTTTTTGTTGTGAATAACTTACCGCTTGAGTAAGATCGACCTTTGGTGGTGGATAATCTACTTCTAGTCCAAGTACTCGCTGATTCGACATCATTAATTATCCGTCTATGTGTCGCCGGGTTTTTTTTTTTGGACTAATGATGACATACCAGTTATTATTGGTTCGTCTCCTGTAAGTGCTGTTCCAAACTTTGTGTAATAGTTCATATTATATAAAATATACAACATAAAATTATATCACAATAATGGCAAAGTCATTGATATTAAATTTTGATACTGAACGATTAAGCAGGCATAAGAATAATAATGAACTTCCTAGATCGTCATTATCTTACTGTTGGTCATACAGGCTTTGGTAAAACAAATTTATTGTTAAATCACTTACTCAATGATAACCTTAACTACGATAAGGTATATATTTACACAATTTACCCACAACAGGATAAATACGAGTACAATGATAAACTTCGTGATGAGCTTGATGGTGGCGATGATATATTTTTAATAAAACAACCAGAGTAATTAATTCCTGTTGACGAACTTAATTCGTCCGAGCATAAAATAATTGTATTTGACGATATTCCTCTAAACAACGAGGAGATCAATAAGATTAAATGTTATTTTTCATTTTTGCGTAACAAAAAATGTAATTCGATTTGTCTCGCGCAAGGATTTTACATCGTTGACAGATTTATTAGGCGAAATAAGGGACGTTTTTGTATTATTTCCAGGGCTAGATAATGTTAATGTGAGAAATATTGCAAATGAGCAATGCGGTGATGTAACAAAAAATAAATTTATTGAACTATATCATCAAGCAACCAAAGACAAATACAATTTCTTTTTATTTGATGAACTAGTGCATGATCCAGCTAAGATGTTTCGTTGTTGTATTGACACATTACTATAGACGAATTTTATAGAGCATATAAAAAAATAAACAATGGACAAGCATCAACAAAAAATTTAATTACTAAAACAAATTATTACATCTTGAGCTGCTTTTTAAGAAAAAAGTGGAAGAAGCTCGTCAAGGACATGTTCAAGCAGAAGAAACAGCCGCTAGTTTCTTTAAACCTGTTACTGAAGCAGTACTTGGCAGACAACAAGATATATCAGCATTATCTCCAGAAGAACTAACAAATTACAAGAAAAAGGTCTGTTAGGTTTACTTGGAGAAAGATCAAAAGAAGAAACTAAAAAAACTTGTAGAAGGACTTGTGATAAATATTGCTGATCCTGTTGCACGTCAGGCTGAATTTGACAGATTAATAAATAGCCCACTTGAGCTTCAACGAGCAATAGCAACATCAACAATTAATCCTGTCGAGTTAAGAAGGGTAATAGAAAATTTGTCAAGACAAACTTACGAATTATCCGAGCAACAAAAAATGATACGTGAAACTATCATTGAAGAAATGCCTCTTGAAAAACAGAATATTTTACAATAAACAAGCTCCGTCAAAAATAAATGATTCTGAAGTTTTTGAGTTTATTCAAAAATATTTGAAAGACAAACTTGACGGCTTTAATAACATTTGGAAATGGAGTGATGATGATTACAATAAACTACAAATAATTTTAAGTGGTAAAATTTATGATTTTTCAACAGCTGAAGAAGCGCTTAAAGAAGCTAGCAAAGAGCAAGAATTGTTGGCTATGATGGATAAAAAGAGTAACGGAGTTATTGCTGATGTTTTAAAAACAACAGCAAATAAGTATAGAACTAGAAAAGAAGAATATACCAAAGGTTGGAATTTTAGAAGACTGTTTAATCAGTATGAAGATAAACGAATTTAAAAATTATTAGAAGAAAGATCCGGATTTGGCGTTAAAGTTTTTACATCGAACGCCGAACTAGTTGACAGACGATTGTTATCAGTAGCATCAAAAGAAGCTGGAAATGAAAGTACTGAAATCCACAACGAAATTATTGATATATTAGATAATCTTAGATCGAGTGGATTACTGACATCAGACGAGTACGAAATTTTACACAGCGATCTTATCTAACAACTTTAATATAAATGTCAACAACATTATTACTCGACTCGTCACAAACAACGAGTGACAGCGCACTTTTCTGTCCACTATAATCCTCCAATAATACTAGATCCAAATAAACAGTATGAAATCGGATTAATTTCTACTACAGTATGGCATTCTATGGCAAATGTAAAATTAAAATGTCAACGACGACTTAACATTTAATTCCGGCGCTTGGGTATCAGTTAGAATACCACAGGGAGCGTATAGTGTAACTGATCTCAATAAAACGATAAGAGAGCTGATAACAAAATACACTGCTGCAGACGATTTTGAACTAACTCCAAAATATAATATGCTACGAGCCAGAATCATATTAAAAAATAATTTGATAATCGATTTTTCACTAGCGACTAGTATCGCATCATTATTAGGTTTTAAAAACCAACAATATAGTAGTGTGGCAGAAGAAAGTGTACCATATGACGGAGATCTGCCAGTTAACATGACACAAGTAAACACAATATTAATCAATTGCTCTATTGCACCAGGGTCTTACTCAGCTTTAGGAAGTCAAGGTCAAACATCTATAGTTTTTCACCAGATGTCCCGCCTGGGTCTGATGCAGATTATTCCTCGACAAATAATATACTATCCGATTACTCCTGAAGATCAAATAACCAGCATAACAATGCAACTAACGGATCAATCAGGACGACAAATAGATCTTAACAATGAAATTGTAACGTACTATTTACACCTACGCGCGATCACTTCGTGATTGTAAGCGCAACAATATAGTTGTCAGCATAAATTTTGTAAACCTAATTTAATAACAAGATGAGACCAAGAAACGTTCATAGAAGAAATACTGTAGGTGGATTTTTTGGAAATACATGTACAAAAATAGCTGAAAAAATCCCAGGAATTGTGCATAAAGTAGCACCAATTGCACTTGGCGCAGGTAGAGCTATTGCTGGCACTGCAGTAGGACAAAAGATCGCTGATAAAATTAAAGGCAGTCTGCCTTCAAACGCGGAAATAAAACGAGCAATATCAGATATTGCACCAACAAAAGAAACAGAACGAGCTATGATGGCTACAACAAAAAAATTGTCACCACGTGGTGAAGAGGTAATAGGCAAACTTGTAAAGACAACAAGACATAATAATAATGCCTGCTGCTTTTTAGTTGATGTAATTTTGTGTGGCGATTATAAAAAAATAATGTCAGTTAAAAATTATCTCGATCTTATCGAAGAACATGATACTGACTACACAGTGACAGAATTCAATTACGTTGAGTATCTCTACGAAAACTCAAACGAACCAAATAAAGCTGGCGTTAAAACTTTTAACACAAGAGACGAGGACGTGTTTCTATTGCGCACAAGGCGGTGTTAGAAGTGCGTGGTCAATTATTAACTGCGATAGGCGGTGATATTGCAGTTGGTGCAGAAATTGCACTTGTCGATAACGGTTAGAGTTTATTTAAAAGTGCACAATACCAACTAGCCAATCAAACTCTGGAAGATATTTCAATGCACTTGCCTATAGCGAATACAATACTAAATATCATCTCGTTCAGCGATCATTATTCGAGATCAGTGGCCACAAATATGATGTGGATTAAAGATACTGGACTTGGTTTATCTGCTTCAGTCGAATTTATTTCAGGTGGTGCTCTCACACAGGGCACTGACGCTGCTGCAAATCTAGTAATCGCTAGAAATTTTCTTATAGCAAATGCTGTAAAATTTGGTATTGATCCACCAGCTGCAGCGGCAGATGCAAACGCTGTGAGAGTCTCGCTGACACAAGCGTGTAATAATCTTAGTATAACACCACCAGGTGCAGCCGCAGATGCAGTCGCTATGTTAAATACGATATAACGAAGGATATGCCAGATGAAAAGCATTTGTCGCAAAATCTCACCAAATAACAATGATGCTTCCGTTAAGTACAATATTTGGATTTTGCCGCGAATATAACAAAGTTTTTTTGCGGAATAAAACATCCACTTCTTTTAGATCGAGCTGATCAAAACGATTGTATAATACACGCCGCTGGAGTAGCTGAAGGACAGTTTGTTATTACAAGATTAGCGCTGAGGGTGCCACGAGTTGTCCCAGCTGTAGCTAAAACAATGGAACTCGAATCATTATTAACTGCTTACACGAAAAAATATATTTTCAGCAAAACAGAATTTACCAAACAGCAATTCCTAATGCAACTGATTACACCTGGCATGTTACAACTACGTCAAGCGAACAGTTACCTCGACATTTGTTCGTTGTATTTCAACGACAGGCACGTCGTAATAATCAAGAAATGAACAACTCCGTGTTTTATAACCCTGATGTGAGACGAATCTTTGTTAGAGTAAATTCTAAATATCCCGAACGTGTAATCGAATGTAATTTTGCCGTGGACGCCACCAGAAACATATCTCGGCCGTACATGTACCTTGTGGAGGTTATGCAAAAATATCGGGACACGGACAGTGAATCGCAGATATCAGTAGAGGAATTTCGATCACTTTATCCTATCTTTTATTTTGGTAAACATTCCAAGCGAGTTATCGAATCGACTGTTGATACTGAAGTCACTTGGACGCTTGGCGTATTGCCAGCCGAACAATATAACGTACACGCGCTAGTTGTAAGTGATAGATTTTTGACAATTGATGCGACCAAGGGAAGGATGTCTGTCCAAGTGTGGGTATTGTATGACAAAAAAGTATAAAATGAAAACGGAATACACAACCAGAGAAATATACCTAACGCCTGGTCAAATTAAAACATTATCAGCAGCGGTTGCCAAACGTAATTGTCTCTCTAATGATATCCCCAGAGACTTTAGGGGCTTATGTCTCCGCAGTGAAAATAATGTTGATGCAACTGCAAATCAATAAACTTTATCAGGGAAAACCCATTGTTCTCAAACTGTCTGTTGCACAAATAACAGCGATGGCACAATATGGTGGATTTCTTGACCATCATTTTCTGTAATAGCTAGCACAATACCAAAAATTTTACCTGTACCAGGAACAATATGACTAGCAGCAGCGTCAGGGGCAGTATCTGGAGCAACTAAAAAGGCGATATCAGGCGATGGAATCAAGCAAATTTATCATTAGTTTTATGTAACAATAAAAACTAAAAATGCCAGCCAAAGCGACAAAATCCTCAAAAAAAAGAAAAACGTCAGCGAGTGCTAAGAAAAACAAAACGAAGAGGAATTATTCCTTTTTCTCTGCTTTTAGCGGGGTTAGCTGGCAGCCTGATTTAAAATCTGCTTGGGATAGGACATGGAATGACTCTACCAGGCAACAGACGCCGTTGAGTAATTTTGATATAATTGAAAAATTAAATGACATTGTCGGATTTCGCGGAGTTTATTCTAAAGACGAATTAGATACTATAACAGCTGGTGGTTCGTGTATTGTAACTATACAAAACTTAAATGATGGATCCGGCACTCACTGGGTTGCTGTTTACAATAATTATTTTGATTCGTTTAGACTTCCTCCGAGTGATCTTATAAAAAAAAATATATATTTTTAAAAATTTTAAACTTCCACTTGTGGTTATTATCGCATTATGTTTATCTGACAGATCTCCCGAAGTGAAAACTCCGGAGATCCCGAGTTTTTGAAATTTATTTTGCAATTTGACAAGCAACCTTCTCACGCAAACGATGAGATTGCAGTTAATTTTATCTGAACTTACAAATATAACAAAAAAAAATGTCAACATAAGTCTCAAATGTAAAACTTAAACAGAATAAGGATGAAACAACGGATAAAAACAAAAAATAATAGAATAATGCTGAAAAGCATTTGCGCTGTTTGTGGTACCAAAAAAGTGTTTCTGAAATTGACAACTGGTGCGGGAGTTATTTAGTAGATGATTAATTGATGAAGGTAAATATTTTTTTGGTCCGATTTCTTATTTTTTGAGGGTCAAACCTCGAGGGATTTTATATTGATTTTTAAGTTTAAAAAAAAAATGAAAAACTTGAGTTAACATTTCTTATTTTTATCTGATTTTATTTGTTGTTGTTGTCTTTTTTTGCCGATTTTGATGATTTTTTAGCAAGAGATTACGACATTTATCAAAAAATCTTAAAAATCAAGTACAAAAATGCTCGAGGTTTGACCCTCAAAAAGTAAGAAATCGGACTGATTTTCTTTTATTTTTGTTAATTATTCTTCCCTTTTAAAAAAAAAAAAAAAGGATTTTTGACCAAAAATAGGTTAAAAAACGTTTTTGTAAAAATTTATAAAATATTTTCAGATTTATAAAATATTTTTCGAAGAGGCAGCAGAAAAACCACAACAATTTTGCACAAGAAAATCAGTCCGATTTCTTATTTTTGAGGGTCAAACCTCGTTTAGGTTAACGAGAATTTAACATTGGAAAATTGAAAATCGATTTTTTTCTACTCTGCGTCTAATGGTCTGACTTCTTCTTTTTTGAGGGTCAAACCTCGAGGGGGTTAACGGGAATTTAACATTGGAAAATGAAAAAAAAAAAGTCAATTTTTGACTGGTTCTCGTCCAATTTTCCAAGGATTTTCCACATTTTTTCAGAGACTTCAGGCAAAAAAAACTAGTAAAAACCAGTCAAAGATCGATTTTTTGATTTTCTAATGTTAAATTCCCGTTAATCCCCCTCGAGGTTTGACCCTCAAAAAAAATGAGAAATCGGACTGATTTTCTTCGTTTTTTTTTTTTAACCATTTTCCCTTTAAAAAAAAGAAGAGAAAAAGCAGGTGAAATTGGTCAGAGAACAAAAAATTTACCAAAAACATTTTTCAGATGTTATAATAATATTGACAAATATTTTGTCGACAATTAAAAGATGAAATGTGATTGTGATAAAGATTTTTGTATCGAAGAAGATAAAATTGTTGCATATTGTCAATCATGCAGTTGCCGTGAGGTAATTGGCAGCGGTATTGACATCCACAAATTTATCGGAAAATTACCGAGAGCAAAAGGAGGTTGGACATTGCCTGGCCACAAATATACCGGGCCGTACAATCCACTAGACAAACAGTTGGACGAAAACTATAATCCATTACCAGGACAAGAACCTTATAATCAAATTGATGCAATAGCAATGCGTCATGATATCTGTTATCGTGGTATGGAGCTTACTGATAACGTTCGTGTAGAGAGCTAAAAATCAGACTGTGCTAAGATAATGCTAGATGAACTACATGATATGAAACCTGTCAATATGAGAGATCGATTTGATAGAAAGTTAGTTCAAGGAATGATAGGAACAAAATATAAGTTAGGACTTGGAAAAGAATTGTATGATATCTGGCATCAGAATTAAATAAACCTAAAAAAAAAAAGTTTCCACGATGTAAGGTTGTCGCGAACGCCGTTTATGATATTTGGGCAATAGATTTAGTAGATATCTCAAAATCTTAATAAGTTTAACGATAATAAGAAATACTTGTTTAACATTATTGACGTTTTTAGTAAATACTCGTTTGTATATCCGTTTCGGAGAAAACTGGAACATCGATGACTCACGCGTTAAAATAAATAATAACAAATGCAGAAAGAAATAAAATAAAACTTGGACCGATCATGGAGAGGAGTTTTTTTATTAAAAAATTTGAGCAATTTGTGGAACAAAATAACAAAAAAAATATGTTACAGGAAACGAGGGAAGAAGTGTTGTCGTTGAAAGATTTAATCGTACACTAAACGAGCTGATACATAAACACCCGACAGCCAAAAACACGAATAAGTATATTGATGATCTTTCACAAATTGTTGAGAAATACAATAACACAAACATCGAACCCTTTCCGCCAAGGAAAGGAAAATGACACCAAATGACGCAATTAAAAATCCAATAGTAGCAAATGAAAATATGTACGGGCGAATAAATTTAAAGTCGGTGATAAGAGTTCGAATTTCTCTGACAAAAGAAGTATTTCAGAAAGGATTTACCGCAGACTGGATTGAAGAAGTATTTATAGTTTATAAAGTTTCAATGACGATACCCGTAATTTATGCGCTGAAGGATCTAGCAGGTGAGCCTGTGATTGGTAGTTTTTACGAACAAGAACTACAAAAAACTGAACAAGATGTTTTGGTTATCGAACAAGTAATTAAAAAGCGTGGCAATAAAAGCCTTGTCAAGTGGCGCGGTTATAGCGATAAATTTAGTTGGGTACCAACCACACAAATGATGAAATAATGTTTTTGTAGATTTCCTCGTACTTACGTTTGACAGATTTACATTTTATTGGCTCTCATAACGATAGCAAATATCGTCTGCGATAGTCAGAAATCGTCATTAGGTTAAATATCTTGACAAATATGAAATCGAATTTTATATTTTTCTGTCGGTCTGGAATTCTAATGTTTAAAAAGGGTTTTATCAGCCGCCAAAAGGACTGATTTGCATCTACTGAAAAATTAAATTTCAAAATTTTGTTTGTGATATGATATTTTACATTATATCAACCAGTTGTCTGTCTGCTTTTTTTTTTTTTTTTTTTTTTTTAATCAACTACACCTACAATCTAGTTTTTGTTCATCATCGTATCCTTTATGTAATCAACCGAGTCCTGTCTATCTATGACTATAGCATCTCCTGCTTTAAAATTATCGTCCGTGATTGTATCGCTGGCGTAGATTTCAGCAATCCGTTTCATCAAGTCCATATTATAATATATTTTTATTTAATTTACAATAATAAGATGACTAACAAGATAAAATATCATCATAAAGTTAATATATTAAATTATGAAGAATTAGCTGAAGCAGTGCGAAAATGTTTGTCGGGGTATAGTTGACGTTATCGTAATGCAAGGTCATTCTAATAAAATTCTGCTAACAGCGGCAGAAAAAAATAAACTTAATGACAACGTTTATCACGCTGAAATTTCACAAAGATGTTTTAATGTTTGCTCATAATTACTTAACTGAAAACGAGCTAGAAAATATAATTAATCGTCATATTTGAAGATGATTCTGTCAAATGTTGATTGTGAGGTAGCTGATTTTGTTATTTCACGTGCAACACATTTAACTATTGCCGAATTTATTTTAAAATATCTAGCAGCAGCTGTCATCGAAGGAAGTTTTTAGTTCCTCGCCTGTTTCAAGATTAAATGAAACAATAGGTTTAACTTTACTAAAATTATAATTACCTGTGTTGCTTCGTCTGCTATTTTCTTTCGGCGCGACAAGTTCGAGGTTTATTAAACGATTGTCTGTTTTAATTCGGTTGACGTGGTCTATTAACAAATCATTAGGTATAGGTCCGTTAAAAGTTTCGTAAACAAATCTATGGCAATAATAACCAGCAAAATCTGTTTTTGTTCCTCTAAAAGTTATTTTAAGATATCCACCATTATCCAAATTGCCTACTACTTTTTTTTAGTTTGAATATTTCGAATAATTCCAAGAACATTCGCCTCGTAAAGATCAAATACTGGATGAGGTTGAATTCACTTTGTACAGATAAGTTATCAGAGTTATCATCAGTGACCGCGCCGTTAACATGATATACTCGCTGTCCAGCTGGTATGTCTCCACAAAACAAAGTGTAAATAAAATCTTTTCTACACATTTCTACTTTCTCAATATTATCTCCTCTAACACTTTTCATTCCAGCTGGTATTGCTCTACCAAACGGTTGTCTGTATTTGACGTGTATCACCGACCCTAACATATTTCCCGCGTACTCGTTGTAAATAGGGTGAACGAAATAGTACTCTTGCTCGCTTGCGAAATTCTGTCATTATCCTATAACCAATTTATATCTCTGATTGATTGTTCAACCAGCACTTGCGCAGATCAATCGAAGAATCAATTAGAGATATAATATTACATTATATAACAATGCTGAAGTTACGTGATATAGCCAAAAAGAGCCTTATAGGAGAACCTATAAAAATAGCCACTGCTTTTGCAGGATTTGATAACAGCTATCGATTTGATAAACAAATCGTCCTGGTAAATTTCACTGCAACGAATCTTTATCACTTGTTAGAACTATAAAACGTGAACTTGAAAAACATCAGGGTATGAAAATATTAGTGCAATATCACGTTATATTTTCAGAGCTACTTGGGACAGAAGAGGAAATTGCAGACCCTTACATCAACGCAAACTCAAACCGTGTTTTGTTTGGAACCGATCCATCACTTGTTGATGAAATACACCAGGAAATTTGGGGGAAAAAAGGAAGAATTTACCTAATTAGGTTCGGGTTGGAAGTTTGAGATGATTACTGAAATTTTATTTCACACAATGAAATATAACGTATTACGCGGTAGTTCGTATATTGACCTACCACAAATAATAAAAAAATGTTGCATGAACGTAAAGAACTTTGATGCCAGATGTTTCCAGTGCGCTATTCTTTCTGCAATGTTTCCAGCAGAAAAACACGCTGATCGCGTTGACAAGTATTTTAGTCACGTGTCAAAATTAAATTTTAATGGCATTGATTTTCCAGTTGCAGAAAATCAAATACCAAAGTTTGAAATGCAAAATAATATATCAGTTAACATATCTGGTCTTGACCAGCGTGAAAACGTCTATCCAAGGTATATTTCACAAAAAAAAAACTTCGCAATCGACAATAAACTTGCTGTTTTAAAAGAATCATTACGTTTGGATCAAAAACGTTAACGGACTTGTTGGTAGACAATATAACAAACATAAAAATAAGAAGTATTTGTATTATCGCTGCTTGCACGGTAGCTCAATGAAAAATTACAAAAGCATCTGCAGTTTTGTTATAATATACAACGAATAATGATGCCGTCCAAAGAAAATAATTTATTACAGTTTGTCAATCATGAGCATAAACTAAAAATTCCTTTTGTTTTATTCGCCGACTTCGAGTGTTTACTTCAGCCTGTGCTTGGCGCAGAAAATAATCCTAACCAGTCGAGTACAAGAAAAATTCAAAATCATATTCCATGTGGAGTAGCGTACAAAGTAGTTTGTTGTACTAATTCCAGTTTATCCAAGTCGATTAAATTATTTCGTGGTAATGATCCAGCTGTTTGGCTTCTCAAGCAGTTGATTAACGAAGTTGATGATATATTTAAACATTTAAGAAAAACAACTCCAATGATAAAATTAACAGCCCAACAAGAATCTGGTCACGAACAAGCAGAATTTTGTCATATTTGTGAAAAAGCTTTGACTCGCCTGGTAATGAAAAAGTACGTAATCATTATCATTTGACCGGGCAATATCGTGCAGCGGCTCATGACAAGTGTAATTTAAAATTTCACGCTCCGGATTTTATTCCAGTTGTTCTTCACAACTTCCAAGGATATGACAGTCACATTATCGTAGAAGCTTTTGGTGATCCTGAAATAACGTCTTGGTTAAAACTCGATAATACGATCAAGTGTATCCCAAATAATTTTGAAAAGTATGTCAGTTATTTTAGGTAACTTGCGTTTTATCAACAGCCTACAATTTATGGCAGCATCGTTGGATGAGCTAGTAAAAGGTTGTAGCGAGTTTGATAACTTACAAGATTATTTTAGAGATAAATTTAATATGTTGACAAAAAAAAGGAGTATTTCCATAAGAGTATCTCGACGATTGGAGTAAATTTGATGAAACTTCTCTACCTGACAAAGATAAATTTTAGTCGCAACTAAAAAAGGAAAATATAACTGATGACGAGTACAAATATGCACAAGATACTTGGAAAGAATTCGATTGCAAAACGTTTGGTGATTATCATGATTTGTATTTGAAAACTGATGTGTTAGTGTTGGCGGACGTATTTGAAAGCTTTCGAAAGGTGAGTTATAATAATTTTGGACTCGATCCTTGTTGGTATTACTCTGCTCCCGGGTTATCTTGGGATGCTTTGTTAAAGTTTAGTAAAGTGAAGTTAGAATTACTGACTGACGTTGACATGTTTAATTTTATTGAGAAAGGTATCCGAGGCGGTATTAGCGTGATAACAAAAAAAGTATGCGGAAGCAAACAATAAGTATATGAAAAGGTATAATTCTGAGCTTCCATCGAAGTATATCGTTTATCTTGATTTTAATGATTTGTACAGTTAGTCGATGTCAGAACCAATGCCATTTGGTGGATTTCATTGGATTTCAACTGACCAATTTCTAGCGGAAACAGAAAAATGATACCTGACGATGTTTCGTATTTCGTTCAAGTTGATCTCGATTATCCTACGATTTACACAACGATTATCCTTTTTGTGCGGAATCAATGATAATAGATTATAGTTTGTTATCTCAAGAACAACAAGCAGTAGCATCACCAAGACAAAATTCTATGGTAAAAAAGTTGGTACCAAATTTACTTGACAAGAGAAATTATGTTTTACATTACAAAGTTTTAAAACAAGCAATAGACGCTGGCCTTGTGCTGAGGAAAGTTCATAGAGTGTTAAAGTTTAATTAGTCGCCGTGGATGAGAGGTTATATTAACTTAAACACTTCGAGAAGAGCCGTAGCGAAAACCGATTTTGAGAAAAAAAAAGAAACTTCAAGCTTACAAACACCTCCGTTTTTGGTAAGACAATGGAAAATATTAGAAAGCGAATAAACATCGAGCTAGTTAATGATGTCAATCGCAGGAAAAAACTTGTGTCAGAGGATGATTTTGTTAGTATCAAAATTTTTAATGAAAATTTTGTCGCGATACAGCGACGAAAGACAAATCTAAAACTAAATAAGCCAATTTACGTTGGAGCTTCCGTGTTAGATTTGTCGAAGTGGTTCGTATACAACTTTCATTACACTTTTGTTAAGAAGCAGTGGCCGTCAAGTAGATTATAGCTTACTGATACTGACTCGCTTGTTTATGAAATCGAATGTGAGGACGTCTATCAGGATATTTACAATAACCGATATCTGTTTGATCTCTCCGATTATCCTCTCGATAGTAAATTTATGATGACACAAATAAAAAGGTTATTGGTAAGTTTAAAGATGAATGAACTCGAGCATCATCAGATACTTTATCGGATTGCGGAGTAAAATGCATGCCGTGTTGTTAGACAATAATAAAATATAAAAAGCAAAAGGTTTACCTCGCGATTTTGTTAAAAAAAAATTTTTATAGCATTTGATGATTACAAGTACGCACTTGACGGCGGCGTTAGTTTTATAAGAGTAATGGCTATTCGAACAAATCATCATAAACTTGAAACAGATGTTATTATCAAACGTGGATTAAGTAATTTTGATGATAAACGTTATTGCGAAAATGGAGTAGATACGTTTGTCTTGGGTACTGTCGCGACGACAGATCTATACTGGATATTATATTTTCCGACTAGGGTATGAAATAATTTTGTGTGAACTTTAGAAAAAATTTTTGAAAATTTAACGGTGACAAATAGCTATAATAGCAAAATCAAATATGTAATGATAAACGGTAAACAGTTGACAGTTGAAATTAACAATGAAATATCTGGAATATGTTTTAGTGGCCGTGACAAGTTAAAGCTTTCGCTTATCAGATCTGGTAACAGCGAGTATTTTAATTATCTTGAAAAATTGAGCCGTGAGTTATCACAGGAATTTAATAACTTTCATGATCCTATCAGTCAACAAAAATATACTAAATTTGCCATTGATCTCGATTGGTCAGAGGTATATTTTATCGACAAAAAATATCCTCTTAATAAACCACACAAAAAAGATTTATTTGAGTCTCGTCGTTGTGTAAGCGGTAGAATTAAGTTTAGCCTCTAATGAAATATTTTTAATACCTACAGTTGAAACACTGATAATTGGTGATGAAGTCTAAACTTCCAACCCCTGCCTGTATGAAATTTTGTCTAACAAATTTTATCGAACAATAATACAATAATCGATGAAATAAACTTGGGCCAGAAACCTCATCATCATTTTGAGAAGAAAAAAAAAATTGTTGGCTGGGGTCAGTAGGTCTCTTGGGTAGGAATTTGTATTTGTTTGGATTTGGGTGGGACCTGTGATAGTGGTCCTGGGTTAGAAACCTCATTTTACCTTACTACTTCGTGATAAAGAAATTACTTGTCAACGTTTGTACATGACAAGTGCTTTACTCTTCTTTTTTCTTTTTTTTTTTGGAGTTGAAACTTTCGTTCACCAGATCGCAAGTTTTGTAGATTGGCGTCGTCAGTTATCTATCGTCCATCATCGTCTTTTTTGTGTTCTTTATCTCCACAGGTCATAGACTAGAATAACTTAACGGGTTGGTCCGTTGTCTGTCCGTCATTAAGCGCAAGCGTTATCACTACTTCGGAATGGATGATATATTAGCATTAGGGGGTTTCACTTAAAGACCTTATGACGTCTGGTTGCTCCTCGATGCCGAAATTTTCTAGAAAACGTTATCGCTACTCCTGCAAATGGAAGGTCATATTGCCGGGGAATTTGTCTTGTGGTGTTTAATTTTAAATAAAAATATATACACTTGCAGTGTTGATGTTCCGTAAAATCCACAATCAGCCAACCAATCAACCTACTTGAAAATGTGCAACTCTTCCTGAATTGATGGTTATATCAAAATAAGGTTTTCACTAAAATATTTTTCTGGTTATGTCTAGTTGATCGTCAATGAAAATGGGGCCGATCCGATGTTCTATATACCGAAACAGGATTCATCTTGAAAATATCAGAACTTCTCCTGATGAGATGGTTTATCAACGTGAGGGTTTTGCTACACGGTTTCTTGTGATTGTTATTTGGTGGCAATGGTGCCATTCAAACATGCGGTATGCCTGTCACAGGAACTCTCTTGTAAATGCTGGTTGGTCATTAATGAAAATGGTGACGATCTTAAAAATCTTGTCATCACTACTTCTCTTGGATAACTGGTAATGTCGATATTGTACTTTCATTAAAAAAAAAAAAAAAAAGTCTTTATATGATATATGGTTGTTGCTAAGTATAAATTTTGCCAATTTGATATCGAATATGGCAAGTTGGCCACAATGGTATCCATGTTGAATATCTTTTAATCGTTGCTCGTTCAGACCGGAAAGTTATCACTTTGGGGTTTCCAGTGTTACGTATATGTAATTAAATTGGTTGGTTGTTTGTTTTAAATTCTCTTTTTATTTTTGTTTCATTACATTTTTGTTGTAATGATTATTTTCACGGGATTTGATATATTTGAAAAAAATCAGTCTTCTGTTTTGACCTGATTAGAACGCAAATGTTTGCTTCATTTTTATTTTTAGCTAACCTAGTTCTTAACTTTCGTTCCGATTTTGTAAACATTGAATGAAAAGGATTGGCTATTACCAAGGTCATGTTCGGCCCACGTGTTAGCTAAGTTGTAAACAGCTTTTCTTTTTTATTTATTTCCAGCGTGAGAATCTCATTCTTAGATAGGGCTATTCTAGGCTACGTGTTAAATGGCATTGTTTTTTTACTGCGCTGTTCAAATTAGTGATCACGTAGCCCCGTCACGTGAGCCACCATGTGATCTAAAATGGAGGGTTAAAACAGACGTTTTCTAGTAGATTAGTCAGTCGTATGTTACACCTTTAGAGCTCAAGGTGTTTTGTTTTTTTTTATGTTGATGCCAGTTGATTTAGACTTCTTCTATTTTGTAGATTTAATAATTTATATTCTCTGGAAAACACAAGTGCTCTTTATAAAATTCTGAGACAAAGACATTTAGTGCAAATTTATTCTGGAATTCTAAACGGGAACATTATAAATTGTGATTCAACGAGGAACTGTTGCCATCAGTACAACGGCCTCATCTGACGTCATCGCCTTCCATATTGGAACTTCATCGAGATTCGAACTTAGATTCAATTAGAACTTTTAGTGATAGGACTTATATTTTTGAATTCTAGAATTAATTTTTGGATAATATTCACAAACCGGAAGTCCTATTTCATATTTTTACCTTGTTTTCTAGGGATATAAATTATTTTGTTAAATTTACAAAGCTTGTTGGCTTCACTCTTTTCCTTTGTTACTTTTGTACGAGCCTACACGTAACACCAGCAAAAGACTTCGTATGATGCCTTCTTGGTTGTACATTTTTAAACAATGGTGCCGATCTGACATCCACTATGTCGACCATAGCATGTTTTCAAAAATCATGTTCTCGCAGAAGAATATCAAAGCTGGTTTCAACACTCCGCTGTTAAAAGAAAGATACTGTCTTTTCTTGAATTTCCTGGAATATCTTTTATAGTCACTTCGAAGAACTCCTGGTTGGTTGTACTGGTCATAGACCAGAATAGTTTGATGGTTTGTTGTCTGTTGTCCGTCTGTCCGTTGGCAAAAGTTTTCGCTATTCTTTAGAAGCTGCTTTGAATGGATGGCTATATCAACATGTAGTTTTCACTAGAGTAGTTATTAAGATGTCGAATTGGTACTAAATAAAAATGGTGCGGACCTGACGACATCCGATAGGACCACCACAGCAGCCATGTTGAAATCTTGTTATCGCTACTCCTCCTGAATGGATAGTGATATCAACACGGGGCTTTCATTAAATGACTTGTGTCTAGGGCTTTAAATGAAAATAGTGCCATTCTGATGTCCACTATGGCTGCCACATCAGCCATCTTGAAAATCGTGTTATCGCTACTCCTGACTGGGTGGCTTTCACCAAACGACTTCTAGTGATGTCTGGATGGTCCTTGATGAAAGTGATGCCGATCAGATACCCAACATGGACGTCACAGCAGTCATCTTGCAATATTGAGTTGCTCCGAAATGACGATGGTGCATATCAAATAATGCGGTGGGGGTGGTCGTCTATAGAAAAATCTTATAATTACTTTTCCTGAACGAATGGTCGTACCGCGATGCTAGAATAAAGAAAGTATACTAATATAGTCACCACTCGATTATATATTTCAAGGTCGAAGGTCTTGACTTGTCTTTGTACTTCTTTTTACTTTTTTACATGGGGTTATAATATATAACCTGTTGCACCATGGATCCCAAGGATAGGAGAACAGTGTTTCTCTCGCCATCCAAATTTGGTAGACGTACAATTTTAAAGGAACAAAGGAAAATAGTAGTATACTTTCCTTGGATACTTACATTACTGTAATAAACGTTTTATTATGTACTGAAGTAACTCGTAAAAGCATTAACATGTTTGAATATCTGGTTTACTTGACCTGAAATGAGCTTCAAATTGGAGCTTTCCCTTCTTTTGGATCTTGCTTTCGACAATCTTTTGTGTTCACCTTGTATCTACTAGTGCTTTGTTTTAGTGTCTGGGGGGAGGTGAAATAATAAATACCCGAATTTTTTCCTTCGTACTTTTCTTTTCAAATTCATACATGTTTAATTAAACGATAAATTGTGTATCTACAAAAATATAATCTTCTTTGTCATTAATTCAACCTCGGTTAAAAATAAAACATTATCATATGTGTGACATAACCAAGAAAATACGCTATACTAGCGGCCGACGAAGACTACATTGAAACTCGGACGACTACTACAAACCATGGATGTTGATTATTGCCAGATTGTTTTAAAGTGGATATTAATTGCCATTTTAAAGTTTGTATTGCATTTAGCGACTTTGGTCATTCGTAGCACCAACATAGACGTGAATGAACATCCGCTAAAGAAACGTTTTAGACATATTTTTTTCTTTTTTTCTCTGACGTAAAAGCGCAAGGCGGATGAGGGTTGGGAATGGGGCAAAAAAGTGCGTCCCGCGCTCAAGGTGCAGCACTGATATAAAATTGAACCAAACTTAGTATGTGAGTATATCTTGACAGCAAGTCAACCATCTTTACCGAGTTCAGTCATCTATGATAGCGGGTTCTACGTCAGTGGTCATGACAAAGGCTTTTGTATTGACGCGACTTTGAACTTGGACCCAAGATGCAAAAACAGTTTTAATTTCTTTCCGAGAACCAGGCCAAAGAGCGGGCTTCATCGAGATGTGATCGAAATCACTACCGAGTAAAGATAACCAATTCAAGGGACAAATGCACAAAGCTGCTGAAAATGAAACCTGTCTAACAAAAAGCTTTAAAACAGACACCAACTATCCGAGAATAACAGAATCAGTCAGAAAAATTTTACTCAAGGACCAGAATTTTTGGAAGAAATTTTACTTCTGATTTCAGAGATGACCTTTTCCTGTCCCATAAGGATTTAACAAAGAAAAAGAAAGAAATAAAAGAAAAGAATAGAAAATAATTCCTCTACGGATCAGTTTCTTTCCGAGCGTAATTGAGAATAAACTGCAACTGCTAAAACAGTAATGAAGAGCTTGTATTCTACATGAACAACTGTATCACAACTGTATAGGAATGAAAGAAGTGTTTTTTTCTTGGCCGTTATATGGATATACTTAGGCAAGACACGTAATATGTGATAATGGCAGACAATCGGTGATCTTGGGGCCTGACACAAAACGTGTGACGAAATCAGAATAGTGTTAATCTTGGGGCCTGACACAAAACACGTGACAAGAGCAGAATCGTTATAATCTTGGGCCTGACACAAAACACGTGACAAAAAACAGAATAGTGGTAATCTTGGGGCCTGACACAAAACACGTGACGAAAGCAGAATCGTTTAAAATGAACCTTGTTATATTTAGCTACCTTCTGAAACAGTATCTACCGCTCGGTCTTCTTAATAGGTGCCGCCGAAAGAAACTGTTCCGACCAGATAGTTCCTCAATATATTTCGCCAAATATCTGTAACTGTCTTGCAGGCAACACGTCATATTTCAGTTTCTGATGTATACGTTTGCACACG
Source organism: Megalonaias nervosa (assembly GCA_016617855.1). NCBI lineage: Eukaryota > Metazoa > Mollusca > Bivalvia > Unionida > Unionidae > Megalonaias > Megalonaias nervosa. Next base: position 23,929 of record JAECUM010023789.1, on the reverse strand, counting down.
TTTTTCAAATACAGCAATACAGACAGAAATGAACTTTAGGATGACTGCCTTTCAGTGGCCCACAATTCTTCTGAATGATGACAGAGTGTAAAAATCGAACTCTGAAGTCTCATAAGTATAAAGCTGCGTCCCGTTGGGTTTGCTTTCAACTTTTCATAGTAAGGTTATCTTGCGTAAACCAATTGCTGACGGATGGACAGACGGATTTTAGTAATTCCTACAGGGCTCCGACCACTTCGCCAAGAGGGGCCAAAATTAATGTTTCATTACGACACATCGAAGTTACGAAAATAATGTCTGTGGTGGTTGCAAGAAAATTGAGTAATTTTCCCGTTATGCAAGGAGTCCTTGACGAAAAAAGAGCATGGATGTACACGAAATCTAAATGTCAATTTTGCGCAACCCCAGGACGTTTTCGATTTACGTGGTGAAACGGGACTGGCCCTATTAAAGACAACTAAACGGATAAATCGCCAGGGAATGATGGTATGGCAGCAAATTGTTATAAATATTACAGTCAAAACTTGCTCCAGTACTAGAAATATCTTTCTTAACGAGGAAATGACAAAATCAAAGAGAGGGTATAGGGATTGGTTTATGTATGCAATGTGATGCGTGCCATAACCCACGGACCCGGGTTTGAATCTCCTCATAAATGTTATTATAGGATTAAATGAACACACACACACACAAACACACACACACACACACACACACACACACACACTGGATATTGTTTACAATTTAAACCAGACTTGTAATAACAAATTATCTAAAGCTATTAAAATATATGTTAAAAAATCTTGTATTAAAATTCACGGAAAATCGGGAAATGTGGGGACAAATGAATTTAACTTAATGCCATTCAAATTGGAAATATGTAAAGGAATTTAAAGAAACTTGATGTCATACGAATTGGAGGAATAATATAAAGGAATATAAAGAAACTTAATGTCATACATTACAAATAGAAGGAAATTCAAATAATCTGAGCATAGATTAAACATGCATATATGTGCCAGAAATAATATATCTTTTCTCAGAAATATACATATCACTGGACGAATAGAAGTACAAGTGGTGGGGGTGATTGGTTGGTTGATTATAACACTTCTATTAGTGGAGAGGGTCCGTTTAACAGGACCAACCCCAACCCTCGCATGATAGAACATTCCATCCTCAAAAAGGAGCTGTCCACTTACAATGTAGCCTTGTTCAATTAAAACAAATACAAAAATTGGAAAGAGAAGGCGAAAAAGCATGTATCTTACAAAGATAGATAACACAAAACGCGCAAGACTCGTACATTGGATAAGTTACATATTGTTACAAACCAGGGATATTTGCTTTGACCGAGCGGTGTAAAATCCAGGCGCGATTCCGCTAGAAGTCCTAAGTTTCCCCTAACGTGCAAAGACTTCCATACAACTTCTTTTGTAAATTAGAAAGCCCAAAATGTCCATTCTATAAATACTTTTACTCTAATCAATACAAGACCACAGATCTTACAACTTTGCAGTTGTCTATCAACTGCATATGTGCATAGTTTCTCTTCCTCAACTTTCCGTACCGTCAGCATTTCACCCCGCGAAACTTTACAACTTCTCCAAACACGGGGAACTATTTTTACTACGCCACCTTAAACCAGTCAAATCATGGTTTTGAGCCACATTTCGCCTGTAAAATTGCATCAGATTTGCCACCATGGCGACATAAACGGTATATGCTGACGACGGAACAGTCCCTTTTTGTTTATTCCATTGTGTAATTTACCAGTCTCCAATCATAAATACTGCACCTGGAGTCACACAACCAATGTACATCACTTGATTTTAATAGGGACTATGGAACTCCAGGGACACTCATGCGGCTCTGACCTGAATTCACCAAAATTAAACCATGACATCATGGAAGCTCGCTGACACTTCACTCCGTGACGTTTGCTCCTAGTAATTGGCTAATTATTTCGGGCTAAGGAATATTTCTACTGGACCGAGTTCCAGTAATCAAACGATCACAAAAATCTAAGAATTCCTTGAAACGGGGCGCTATAACCAAATGCGCATGCTTTAGATTTAGTATAATATATCGTAAAATTTTTTAAAAGAGGTTATGTTCTGTAAGTAAGAGATGGTGATAAGAGGTATGCTATTAAGGCGCCGCTCGAGGTAGATGGGTTTACATAGGGGTCTCAAAAAATAATGGAATAACAAAATATATATGACACATCAAGCAAGCGGGGAAATGTGATCATATACTAAACAGTCCGAGTAAAAAATACATCATACAGACAAGAACAATTTTCATTTCTCAAATTTTCTCAAATAATTCTTTTTTGGTTTATAGCTGTACCTCGACGACTCGATTGGTCTGCCATCCGTTAGCACAGGTTTGTTATTGCTACTCTTCCTAAGCTACATGGAGGATTGCCATTATAATTTACACACACGTTCATCCCATGGGTTCTAAATGAAAATAGTGGAACTCAATCATCCAATATGACCGCCATAGAGGCCATCGTGAAAATCTTGTTACTGCTATTTTTCCTGAATGAGGTTATCACTAAAAGACTTTTTATTCTGTATACTTGGGTCTAAATGAAAATGATGACGCTCAGCATTGCCGCCACAGCAGCCATCTTAAAAATCGTGTTATTGCAACTCCTTCTGAACGAAAAGCCATGTTGACATGGGGTTTTCACCAAATGACATCATTTGATGTATGATTGGTCCCGAATGAAAATGGTGCCGATATGATGGAAACCTATGTTGACATAGTGTTTTCACCAGATGACATCTTATAATGCCTAGTTAGTTATAGATGAAAATGACGCCAATCTGATGTCAAATATGGCAGGCACGGTGACCAGCTTAAGAAAATTATCACTTCCTTTCCAAAATGATTGATTATATCAGCATGGGATTTTTATTACAATATTTTTTATCATCCTACATTAAAATGATCGGACATAAAATATATGGCCATCTTGAAAAGATTGTTTTCGCTACTCCTCTTAAACGGAGAGTCTTTTTGACATAGGGTTGTCATCAGAAGAGTTCTTATGGTGTCTAGTTAGTCCTATATGAAAATGACAAAACCCTCATTAAGGCCAACATGGTGGTCATCTTGAAAAACTTGTGTCCAATCCCAGATGGATGGCTAAATAACCATGGGGTTTTCACAAGTAGACTTTTGATGTTAATGTAAATGAAGATGGTGCTTGCATGCAGTATGGCTGCCACTAAGGCCGACTTTCAAATCTTCTTGTTACTACTTCCCTGAATGGATGGTCGTTATGACATGGGTTTTCACCAAAAGACTTTTAATGACGTCTACTTAACCCTGAATAAAAATAGTGCCAATCAAGTATGTACATTGCGGCAGCCGATTTAAAATCTTGTTATCGCTGAAGAACATCAGAGATGATTTCAGCACTCGGCTGTTAAAGGAAAATAATGGTCCTGTCTTGAATTCTTTCGCTCATTAGAGCGTCACTCCCTTCGAGGGACTCTTGTTTCTTTTTGCTCTCGTGTAGAGGTTTAACAGGGTCGAACAACTTTTTAATTTTATAAAAGAAATATTTTGATTCAACAAGAACTAGGAGAGGCCCGGGTATTTCTTACCCCAGGGCATGTGATCGCTCACTTCAGCCCTGTTGATAAATAAACAGTTTTTGAAATTCGACGTAAGGAAATGCCAGTCCAGAAAACTGCACACGTTAACGTATAGAACATGTACAATAATGCAACACAAACACACGTATTCATGTAAAGGACAACAAATAAATTGATCCCACTCAAGGATCGTTTCTAAAGTGTGCGAGGAAATCAGCCAAGCGGTACAATACCTGAAGAGCTGAGTACGAGCTTGTTTTCAAATATAATGTATGGCCTGGGAACGGAAAGAATGGAAATCTAATAATGGAAGTCTACGCATGTACGTCACTGTAACAAAGTAAGATAAATCCCCATTCTAAATAATACTTTATTTGTCTCAAAATTCTTTTTGAATGTTTTTAATACCCACAATGCAGTTCTAGGGGACACCTACTGATATAAAACATTTATTAATTTCGAATGGGGGTGGGTGGGGGCACCTCATAGGCCTTCCATTTGCCAATAGCTGGAGGAATCTACACAAATTTAAAAATAAGCTTAATGAAATACAGGTTTACATCAACAAGACTGATTCTAGTCGACAGTGGATATTGTCGTTCTATGAGATGGCCAGTTTCCTTTTGGGGGGCGTGATTGCATGCATGTGACAGGGATTACAGTAGATCCGAGATGTTCTTTTGGTTATTTTCAAAAGCTTCTTTTTCGGAATGGTACTTGCCTTCAAAAGTAAAGAGACAACGCTAGCTTTGGGATAACCTCACCCACCCACTCACCCTTACTCCAGCCCCCGACTTAGAGGTATGAGGATGTTCGCACAAAGCAGCCAACAACAATCGGACTTGCAGGGAAGAGGAGCTTCAGGAATCCTGAATAACGGTTGCGTGGTATCTTTATATATATATATATATATATATATATATATATATATATATATATATATATATCAGTGTTTTATCTACCCATGCGTCATGCGTCAAAAACGCAGACTTATCCAATTTGACGCACAAAAATCGTCGCCGGTACGTAAATTGACGCACCCCAATGTTACGTTTTGCTGATTAACAAAAAACAAAGGTTCGGTCTAAAAATCGTCGCCGGTATGTAAATTGAACATGATACTGTTCGATTCTTCAGGTATATGCTCTGTGACTTGGTAATATGAACTGGCTAAATGGGAGGGTGGGTGTGGTATTGTCAGATATCACATATGACACGCAGTGGGTTTAAAGATACGTATTATTAACTTTAAAAACTCATTTAAATGTTCAGGAACATTCTGATTAATGGAAAATGTGTTTATATGAACTGAAATAGGTAATTTATTTTTTTTATTTTACGCGCAATAGATCACGGCATTGAGATAATACTGAGCTATTGCATTGCAATTATCTTGTTGCATAAAGACTAATCAAGATGTAACAAGCATTACATTTTTCAGATACATTGTGCCTTGCGTGCAATACACGTCAGATATCAGGGTGCCAGTTAATGGGGGCTGCCACATTGGTCTTCTTCCAGTAAACCCGGTCCCTTGAAAGACAGTCGTATTACTCGCCTACCTGTAACTCTATGGTTATCAAACTTTCCATATTTAAAGGTCACTGGCCACCTATATTGTACAAACGTGCGATATTATTATGGTCATAAACAAAACGCATTTGTTATGTATGCACACAATAAAAATGTTTAATTAGACTTAAAAATCCGCTTTTTTAAATGAAAAAAAATTTTTCGGCAATCTCCGTAAACAATCGGTAGTTTCCGCGTGCCAAAAACGGATATGACGTACATTTACCTCTGTTCAACCTAGCCATTCAAGTGTTTAATTTCCCCACGTAAATGTCAATGTGATATATATCTTACGATCGTGCTTTTGCACAGCAAATATGGTGCACTGTGTTGCATATGGATATAACCAAAAGAGTGATGATGGGGAAAAAGGGTTCTTTCTTTTTCCGAAAGACCCTTTTTTACCAGAAAAAAAGTGGATTCAAGCTGGGGATCGAATAGCGTGAAGGATGGGAAAGTTGTATCATTTATGCCGGATTATAGTCAATTTGGCCCATGGGTGCCCGCAGGATTTTTTGCGGGGGTGGGTGGGCAGTCAGTCACGGCCTGGAGAGTTGGTATAAGAAGCAGTCTGAAACTAAAGCTAATATATATTAAGCGTTTTGAATAGAATCTTGTGACATATTTTCAGCTTCATTTGCATGATTAAACTGTCGGAATATATATATATATATATATATATATATATATATTGCAGTATGATGGGGGGCGTCACGTGACCCCCTTGACCTATGCTGCGGGCGCCCATGATTTGGCCCAAAGACAATTCGGCCCGACTTAGCATTAGTTTGAACAAGTTCTTTTTCTTCAAACAACAAGCAGATACTATGTAAGATAGGTTTTAGGAAGAAAAAGAAAAAGAAAAAACCTAAATTTAAACAAACTATCTTGATATTCTTTCAAAGTAAATAAACATACTTCGTAACGTACATGTATATGAGAGAAAACACAAACTGACATATCTTGTCCGTTCTAATTTAAATATTTATATGCATTTTTTATGCTTCAAAAAATATATAATTATCTGCACAACGACATTCTCAATTTAAGTCTCCCGGTCAAATTATCAATATTGATTTATAAAACAATATTCTACAGAATACGTATACATTTTTCTAAGGGTAGTGTGCAAGAGATATTATAACAAATATATTTAATTTTAGGATTCAGGTTGTAACACTGCTGCGTATAATACACACTCGATTACACATGAGAGAGAATAATGTTGAGCATTTTGTCAGTGTTTAGTTGCTGCATTATGAAGCTCTTACCAGTTAATTTTATTGTTTGTTTTGTTAAAAGCTTGTCATTACTAGTCAATATCGTCATATTTGCTCCATTATTCCATACAAATAAGAAAGAAAATAATTTTGTGTTGAATTTGTGCCCCCCCCCCCCGCACGGTACAAAAAATGATAAAACATACACTTATTTGAAAACAAAATGAAAGAAACTATCCTTGCATTGTTATCATTTATTCCTTCTTTATTCATCATGCGAAATTTATTGAAGAAAAAAATATATCCACGAACTCCGTATATGTAGCGGATTCCGGCTTGCGTATGCATCCTTACTGTAGTGTGTATCGCTTATGTCAAATAACAGAATCGTAAACTAGACGAGAATACCACCCGATTGCTTGAAGGCACCTGCCTTTCACGCATGATAAGTTACAAGGTGCAAACTGACCAAGATTGTATTGTATCCAGGTTAACTATACGACGGTATCTCGCAAATAAAAATCATTATTTTAAAATACATTCACTGTGATTGCAAATGATAATCTTTTCGCTAGTATGAGTTACAAAAGTATTATTAAAGCAAGTTATTGTTGTGTATACTATTTGCCCTGCAAACATCAATTACGATTACATATGGCAAACAAACAGAAGCCCGGGTGATGGATAAACACAGCGAGCAATAAACTCTTTGCTTAAACTTACCGACCGGATATCAAATACAAAGGTTGTTTTATTACAAACCAAACCAACCATTACACCAACATTATTTTGTGTCACCTGATAAAATTTTGCACTTGAATTTGCATAAAGCTAAACATTTTATCAATATTACAACGAATAAATGATAGCTTAGCAAATATCAGCAATGCTATTTCAATAATTGCAATATTTTTGTGTAAATCCTATAATGTTTGTGTAAATCCTATACTTTTGTATAAATCCTATCCTTTTTGGGCTAAAAGAGGTAATAAAATCACAAAAGTTTTTTTTTTTATTTTCAATAAAACTGTTACGATATCTTTCCAGCAGCTTTTTCTATAGTACTATTTTTCTTCTACATCTATACTAAACAATGACACACAACGTTCATCATAATCATTATTCTAAATGCAAATTTTAACATCCCAAGGAAATAACATTATCAGGAGCTTCGTCATCTTTGCACTCGTCATCTTAATCGCTTTCTTCTTGCAAATGCATAATTGACACTTTCAAGTTTTGAAAACAATAGTTTAATCTTTACAGTTGCAATTCTTTTACAAAAGCTCTCAAAAGTATGCCATTTTATGTTTCGCTATAACTGTCCTATGTTAATCTAATTTATGTATTTTGTCAAGTTTCAGCTGAAAAGGAGAGAAGATGGAAATAAAACAATACAATATCTTCAAAACATTTGCATGTAGTAATTAACAACAAGCACATAAATCAGTCTAAACTTAAGGTACTACTGTTTGACAGCTACGTCCAAACGAAACTACATAGGTCAAGATTACACTCATGGCGTTTCCATTCTTGAAAGGCAAAGTTCTCAAATCCAGTACATTTTATGTCGCAGTTACTTCCACTTGGAACTGAACGGTGGGTTTTGCCCGACGAACCTAAATTGAAAGTAAAGAATGTGGAGCATTTACCAATTTTAATAAATGCAGTCCTTGCCAAACTTGAATAAATCCTCAATACTAAGCTAACTAAAATGTCAGCCTTGTGACATTGGATACTTTTACATTCAATGTTACTGATGAACTTACAAATGTACGTTTTAATTCTTATTGATTTAAACAGCTGGGTTTGAGCCTGCAAGCCAAACAGATTTCTTTGGATTTCCTGTTTTCTGTACTCCGTTTTTGAGTTGTGAGGGATTGCATTCAGTCAGGATTACATCATTTATACTCCGCCAGTGGGATCTTTCTACTTTATTGATTTGCCAGTCTGATCTGTGGAAATTCATTCTCATATTTAATTTCTGCGTTTATCCAATACATTGGGTGCTGCATATCATGCAGTTGATAAGACCGATCACATTTTCTGTGTTGCATATTACAGTATTGAACGTAAATATCAAACTTTTCATCTGTGTCTATGCTGAAAAAAGTGTTAGCACGTCTTGTATCTTTGCTTTCCACAAGATTTTGATTTCTCATCTATTTTATTATTTGAGAGTGGCTTCAGATTTGTCGTGACTAGTATGTCTCTCAACTTTTGAGGTCTGCAAAATGCTGCAACTGGTTTAGGTGAAAAGGTCATTTTGAGAGGTTTACACGATTCAGCTGTAGGCCAGCGTTTAAAAATGAGGCAACCTACCTGTGGGTTCTCTGGGTGAACAGTGAGGATAAAGGATGTTTGTTTTACGTTTTCTATTCTTTTGCGTTTTAAGATGTCATCACGGTTTGTTTGCTTCATTCGATGTACCGCTTCCAATATTAATTCTTAGTTGTAACCATGCTTTATCAGTTATTGGGCTAATTGTCTTCACCTCTCTTCCACAGTTGGTGGTAGCATTTGCAACGTGTGTCGTCTGAGATAGTTCAGCTAGTGATTTATAACTACAGCGGGGTGTAATGGTTTATATAAAAGGTCTAGTTATGTCATAGTTATCAGTTAGGAATGCTAGTAGCCCCTTAAAAGATATTAATTTATGATGTTAGGGTGTGTGTATCAGTATCATATCGTAACGGACTATATTGGTTTAGTTCTATTGAATTACGATAAGACGATATTGGCGTAAAATGCAAGAAGAAAAAACCATGACACATATTTAGGCAACAGCGACCTATCATCAACAATGACTTTGAAAGGACTGGAAGCAACCAGATTATGCTGACATACCGGAATATGAGTTCCATCAGTCACTCGATCCTAAGATACTATGATGAAATTTGTTTTATCGGCATAACATAACGGCTAATTGAATTTTGCATAATTTCTTTTGCAATTTCTCAGGGAAAGTAAATCGTTCAAATGGTATGTTCGATTTCATTTTGTTTATATAATTCATTAAATTGTTATATTTTACATACGGGGCTCATGCTATTCTATTGTATATGCCTGCTCAAATCACTGTTATTTCTACCATTAATTTCATATTTAATTTTATTGTTTACTTCATCCTGTCAATAACATTATGGTCGATCATCTCCTTGATGACGATAAAGAAACTACAATAAGGAGTGGGAGATGACCCCCCCCCCCCGGGCTGATATGTCATCACAGCAAATTCTTCTGAATCTAAGTGATTAACTGCAGGGGATGTTTTGGGTGTATCGCTTGAGTGGCAGCTGGATGGAAAATGGTATTGATGTTTGTCAGTCAGTTTGTAATAAATGTTTTATTGAGTGTGATATTGCCAATGTTTGTATTTTCTGTCCAAAAATACACTATTTGGATTTACTGGCGAAATTTAGTGAATTTGATAAAATGATCAACAGTTTTGGTCAGCATAATGAATTAGTCTAGTTTTCCACTGCCATCTTTCCATTTCATTTACATGTCATCAATGAAACGTATCAATTTGTATAATTTATGACTTACATAGACCAGAAGTTGGTTTTCTAATTATTGGCCCTTAAAGATATTGTCATATGAGGGAGCCATTTTAGACCCCACGGCTGTTCCACTTATTTGGAGATAGTTCTTACATTAAACTCAAAGATATCGAGCTTAAGAACAAGCTCTAGAAGTTTGACCAGTAATTGTGAGTTGCATCTTCACACTTCTTGCTTCACAGACTTCTTTACAAGCACGTATTCCCACATTATGTGGACTATTGGTATAAAGGGCTGTTACAGATAGTAAAAGACGAATTGTGTTGGGAGTAACAGTTTACTGGTTTTACTTTCCTCAAGGTTGGCTATTGTGCCTTGAGGGTGTGAGCTATAGGGAGTAGTATGTTCCATGGTATTCTGGTTCATATGTCCATCTTGGTTTAATTCCTGGCAGAATCTGACATCAGTAAGATTTCTGTGTGCTTCCTTGGCATAAAAGTCCTTTCATGTGCACTGGATCCAGCAAGGGATCACATGTGTCAGGGATTGATCAAGATAAATGCAATAAACTGACAACGAACAGTGCAAAACTAGTATCTAACTAGCCTGAGCGCTTTCAACTCTTAATGAATCTTTTTCAAAGGCAAATACAAAACATAGACAGGACAAACAAACAAAACACAAAAACCTTTGTGTTTACAAACTTTACATGGCTGTTTCTACTGGAATTAAACCTTTAAATTTATTATGTTTTAACTAGTTTATTTCAACTTGTTGCGGATGCTTGAAAATATTTGTATTGACCTAGAAATCGACGAGCCATAATGACATCTGTTGTTTTATGTTTTTGACACGTCGGTCTCGAAGACATTCCACGTACAGTTCGTGTTTGAGATCTTTTTATACAATAACCTGTGAAAAGACCTTTAGCTTTTTAATGTTTTTGGAGCCACGGGCCACAGTCGAGTATATTTTGTGTCAAAGTCCCACAGACACTTCAACTAGTTTACCCGAGTATTCATCTTCGAAGTTACCAACAACTTTTTTATTTGCTTTACTAAGCAACACATGTTCTTTTTGATATTCTCTGGTATCAAAGTCGTTGACCAAACTTGGTTGTGCCATGTCCGCGTATACACCATCGGTGGTAATATGCATCAACAACGAGTCATTGTCGGTATACAGCATCTTGACCTGATCCTGATTAAAAGGTTTGATCTTCTAATAGTAAAACTCATTTTGAGCGGCTTCGACAAGGCCAGTACGTACGAATCAACATAGATTGGTTTTGTCAGCATTAGTTTCCATTTTTACTGTAAACGGCAATAAGTTCTCCATCAAAGATTTTTTTTCTGGATTCAATGGCCGGGTCAGCGATCAGCCTTCTAAGTTTGTCTTGTTCACTATCAAGGACAAGATCTACGCGGATTTGTTACGCAGATTCTCCATGGTTTTCCCCAAATACGGCATTTGTTCATTAGCTTGAAAAGTTCTTTTCAAAATTATTGGTGGCCTTAGTTCCCAGATCCATATTCATCTGAATATTCCTTGCCATCCAAGCCTGATGGCGAAATTCATGAACTCGATGGATTTTGGCTACACGCATACCAATAATCGCAGATACAACTGCAGATTGCGCACGTACATTAGATAATTGTGTTTGGTCCTAAGATTGCACACTGATACGGAGACACCCATTTAATAGGCACCGACAGTGCTTGTGGTGATAGTGGATTATCGTTGTTTGCATCATGTAAATGCTCAGGATATTCCAGATCAACTTTAAAGAAGTGGTCACTGTTGATATTATAATCCTGCACGTGTTGTTGTAGAGCATTGTGCACAGGTTCGAACGGAATTGGTTGCTTCATTGCCAGTTCATAAAGGTTATGTGTGTCTAAATACATGATGTAAGTTGGGGTCACCGGTGTCATACCATCCAAATTTAGCTTGCTGAAACGAGTGTATCTGTGAGTTAACAATGATATTTAACCACAGATACCGATCGATGTAAGTGAGAAATTCCAGCTCTATTTTGGCTTTGGACAACAATGCATCCCAACCCATACCCGATAACCAGAAGTAATGTGCAGGCTCGAGCATGTATACGTCCAACGCAGTGTCACGAAATGTTTCAAGCACATCTGCAAGGAACAACGTATCATTGCGTTGATACCGATCGTGATAGTCGTCATGGGTTTTGCATTCGAATGAAGAACCAAGCTTTCTTTGCATGCTCGTAATCTTTTTCTGAAATACATTCACGTAACAGGGGGTGAATTAAACGCTTCGCTCGGTGGCAACTGAGTTTCAGCAAACTTGTTTCAGTCACTCATGTACTGCTATGGATACATACCTTTCCTCGTTATCAAATACGTATTAGTTGGACAGTATCGACGCGTGATTACAAAAGGTCTCTGCCGTCAGATTGTTCGCTGACTTATCCAAGGAGGAATTGATCAACTGTTATGAACTGATGATTTGCAATTGTCCCAGCTAGCATTATTAAGAGACCATCATACCCACGCAAGTTATGAACCACCACAGGGATTTTTATATTGCTTGGGTAAATTCTAAACTGCAAATTACATACGTTGTGGACAGTACCTCTGTATGCACCTGTGATGTTACAGTGATCACAAACTTTGTCATCAGTAGAAGTGAAGGCTTTTTCCCAAATCCAGCAATGAGTGGCTGCGGAGAAAAATTATGAATATTGTCATCGGTCATAATCATGACTGCTGGTGAATAGAGCAGCTGCTGAATCCAGTTTGCCATAACTTCAATCGATGCAAGAAACGCCTCAACTGTGTTTAGAGAGCTAGCGCCTGGGCACAATAAAGGACTTATTGCTGCTTTCATCACATCATACTACTACACAACAGAACCCGCATGGGATTTGTTTAGCGATTTGCACAGTTCGATCTCTGTCGGACGCATTTGTGTTTTTTTAAAGCACAGCGGGACGCGTCGGACACTGAAACATTCAGGCACTCAAAATCTGAGTAAATAATATAAGGGACATTCATCTTTCTTTGTAGTGTAGTAAATGTGGCAATGTTTTTACCAGGTTCTGGCATTATAGTTAGCTGCGGTTTTTCACTGAAACGGATGATATGGTGAGAGATGTAACTCGACTTACTTAAATCTCTCGAGAGTCCATCTCACTCCTGCAATGGTGTGTTTCTTCAACGTTTCGGGAACTTTTCAGTGCCTCTATCCATCGCGCTGGTGTCGCTGCGGTTCAGGATTACGCTGGCATCACTGTGAATCCATGGTGTAGTAGTTTTAAATCCATCTTTGTCACGATTAAGAGTTATAGCCTGATGCGAGCTAAAAGCAATATCTGCTTTAACAAACAATGTCTGCATTAACACCAGTGTGACGAAAGGTTTGAAACACCGTTACGATTCCTGGAATAATTTTTGTTAAACGTTGTCGAGCAACTTTATCTACTTTGTATATGGGTTAAATAGTTGACACTTGATATTCTAACCTGCCACTACGCTTCTGAAATTTGAATTCAGTTGTTTATGATTGCTGTATTTTTGCACGAACATATTAAGCCGCTTCAGTAGCAATAGCAGATTCAAGACGACGACGACGGTTTTCTTCATACACACCTAATATCACAAGGATGTCTGCTTCTCTTGCACCTCATGTTATTCGAATATTATGCTTACGTATAAATTGTTTTAGTTGTACCGTTGTTTCATTAGTAGTTGTTTTTGTTTCTGCAATGGCAACCGGTTATGTTGGATTCAGTGTAATTGTGAGTCTCAATAATTCAAGCAGGTCAGCCTTTCTCATACGACTTGGTGTGTGTATTCGATGCTGTCATGCGAGCTGTTTGATATGAAAGTACGGTAGGCATGCTTATACAAGAGGGAATGCATCTCTGATTAAGAATTACATCAATGACTTGTTCAAATTTCTGTGTTTTGTCAGGATCAGAATTGCAATCACTTCAAACCTAGTTATCATTTCATTTATTTCTATTGAAAATAACTTAATTATCTCTGGTATTATCTACACCATGCGCAAGTATATTCCAACCCGCCATCAGCCCAAATAAGTTCAAATGACCTATCAGGACGAAGTATTATGCCAGCTCAAGCAATATTGTATGGATTGCTCTGGTATCCAATAATATCCAGTTTCTCAGAGTGCTGGTAAATTTGCTTATTCGTTTTTTCTTCGTCACCTTTAGTAATAGCTCATAAAAATTATTCTCGGTGCTTGCGCTGTTCTTCCTCTGAAACGTCGTATATCATTTTGTACAAAAATTCTCTTGTTTGGTGGAAGGGTTGATTGCGAAACCTATATCACAAATTATCATACGTCTGAGTGCAATTGGTGTATTAGATAATAAGACCCAAAAACATTTGTTTAATTAGCCTGCTCTTGGATATCCTCATTATTACAGCTGGAACAGATCCCACTATCATTATGAAAAATTTCACTCTCTTCAGAGTTATTCTTCTTTTGCGGGTGTACACTTTCATGCATAATAATCTGCAGTTTTCTTTTCCTTTTACTCTCTTCATAAATCCGCCTAAATTTATTTCTTTCTATTGCTAAGTTGGCTCCCAAGTTAATCAATATTTCAATATATTCCGGTTATGTTTCTGCACACTCATATATCATTTTTGTAACTCTTTGATAAATATGTTTGATAAATTCAGTCGATAACGTGTTTTCAGTTTTTCTGATACACTTCTTACATCCCAGTCCTTTGGTAGATGAATACCGCTCTTAGAGACCTCTATAAATTCGTTCAAAATATTTTGCGAATTGATCTGGGTCTTTGCCATTTATATAATTAACCACCGCAGCAATTCTTCAATCTAAATTATTAGCAGCTTGTCAGTACAAATTTCATGTTGTTGTGTTCTAGAGAAACTCAATACATAGCCCTGTGCGGTATATTGAATGAAATCACACGCTATTATCACATTAAATGCATTCATTGTCTGGGTCTGTATAAGTATCGATCGGTACCGTATGTAGCCACGTCTGGTCACATGCGTAGAAAATAAATTGCTAAACATTCATGGGTCTCACATGGGTTAGAAAGGTCATGGGGGTAGAGGCTATGACAGGTGACAAGGGCACAAAGGGGCAAAAAAGCTGAAAAAGACAATTTCATACTACTTCAGCAAAATGTGGAGATGCTTTTAAACAAATATAACATGATTTACTTTTAATGAATGAAGAATAATATTCACTCTAATCATATAAACTCATATGATCTTTTATGTGCTAAGTGGCACATGGAGCATAAAGGGTTGACTGGAAAAATCCTTCCCACCCCTACCCCCACCCTCAAAAATCCACTAAAACTTGCAACATTAAATAAAAAACACCCATACACTAATTATTGGCTTTCAATTATTATTGCATAACCATTATATACCTGATTCGATAACAACCACATGGCATGGTCACTACTAAAATATGACATAACGTGATGGTAATTTAAGGTAGAGCTTAAACGCAAGAGTGCCCAGTGCAGACAGAACCTGAATCAAATGTAAACCAAATAACTATAAACCGTATTGTAGGAATATATTACAATAATAATGTTGATGCTCGTCTATAGATTTTAGAAAAGTTTATTTGACTGAGAGGATAATATGATTGTCACGGAATAAGGCAAGAAAATAACTTAGTGCTGCTTTAGAATGATTATGTATAATTGATTCCCTAGTTGCGTTCATCGTTATTTACAGTGGTTTTATATTTTATTTTTTTACGTCTCCTAATAGTGAGTGAGTTATAAGTGCATCCCGTTCTAGGTCGCTGGCAGCGATATGCCCATCTTACATGATGTGCACGGGTATTTTAACCTTGCGACTTGCACTTGGGTTTTTTTGGCACTAACAGGAAAAGTATTGTTATGTGCGGGCATACTGATACCAAGTTTTTGTCAGAGGGTGTCTACTTCAGACAATTTCCTACAGCCATAGATGGTGAGTTGTAGTTTACATTACGAAGTTCTATTTGTTATTGTATCGTTACCTTAAACGTCTCGTATGGATGTATCATTTTATTTTTTATTCTTGAAATTTGGAATTCTGGTAAATTGTACCGTTTATATGATATTATTAATAATATTTATTCAGTATAATACGCTAGCAAGAAAAGTGGATGCAGGATCAAAAATTCATTTCAAGGATGAGAATTTCGAATAATTTTAGAATATCATGAATTCAGACTTTGAATGTCAGTGTACATCGTTATATGAACCGTACTCGTGTTTTGCTTAATAACATATTGACTTATGGTGATACATCATTTAGTAATTGATTCTTATTTAACGTGTTCATTAGCCTCGTTGCGTCTTCTGAAAAGTCATAGTGAGTAAGGCAGTTCATTATTAGAGTATGCTATTTGTTTGTTGTTGTATATCTTTAATCCAAATATATTCGGTTTCTATTTCGTTACAATGATAAATGTATTCTTCATGAACAATTTTAAAACGACAATGAGAGGTTATTGGTGTATTCTGAATGGACAAAGGCTGCCACATTAGATCTTTTTGCGCGCAGCTGCAATATTAACATGCCTCCAGAAATGTCCTCTACCTTTCAACTTTAGTTCCAAAAAGAAATACCACATTCGGAACATTTACCAAAAATAACGTGTTGTCAAATAGGAAGAATGTGAAGTTTTATAAAGGCAATATAGGAAACAGGTGAGGAAAATGTCGCCTACGCGGAGTATTCAGAAGATAAAATTTGACATAGAACCCTTTAGGTCGCGAATCCTTCACACCAACCATTGAGCCGTTGCGGAGCCTTTGCTTAATCTGAACTTACGCGTATAATTGGTGTCATTCACCGTAAGAATCTTCTCTGGATCATCTTCAATATCTTGCGATTTTCATGACTTTCTTTTGAAAGATTAAATTGTCATACTTTCATGTTTCTAGTTGCAAAAGTATTTCCTGATAAGCAGATAATCTGGAAAAGTTTAGAAAACGTTTAGAAGTTAGCGAAAAATATCAATGTCACACATACATAAACTTATACCGGGAAACAAGTGTTTTATTGATGAGAACGATTTCACTCGCCAATTATATAGCAGACATGACTGGGCACTAGCCATTTCCGCCCCGTGTAAACTGTATCTAGCTGAAACATTTCACGGTTAATCATTCGCAATTGATGGTTTCCTCAGAAAACTCAATTACCTACCTTCTCCTTTCTGAATAATGCAATACTTTATGACCTGCTACTAATCTTTGATTTTCCAACATTGACTGGGAATCAGATATGTTCAATTTCAGCAGAGATCCATTGATAGATAATGAGATACAGAGAGAGTAAACGAGGGAGAGAAAATGGGTGAATCTATCGCTTTGTTGTTCGTATCAAGCACATGTTTGGCACATGTTCAATATCGTTGATCCCATTAAATCAATTTTTGACTTAACAGCAATTAAAGACGCTAGAAGGAGCCTATATTGCTGAAAGAAGCTAAAGTCATCAAAAAAGCATAAGAGGAGATGAAACTTTTTGCATTGGTAATAGTATTTTTTCGATTTGGAGAAGAAAATAAAACATCATACTAATTAGAGTTTTGCTTTCATCGCCCTTATGTTCCACAAACATGTGGAGAAAAAACGAAAAAGCAGACTGAACAAAATAATTTAATAACGACATTTTTGCAAAGTGTTCACTTAGTTTCAAAGAAGAATTTTTGCGAATTGTGTATTGGGGTCAGGTGGATTTTTCCATCACGGTGTAGATTTATCAGCACTGAATTTTCATCTCTTAACTTTAAAATACAAGAGATCATAATACAGCGGTCGATTGTATATTAAGTAAAAAGATGTCCTTGAAAGTTGGCTCGTCTTCCAGGAAGAAGAAAATAAGGGCTTCATTCTCCATTCTGATGAATCGAATTCTTTATTATAAATCCAAAATGGATTTTACTTTGTATATATCTGCTTCTACCAGTTGGAGTAATATTGAAACCTGTATTCATAATTTTGAATCAACATTGCAATTACAGTTTGAATTTAGGTGATATTTGGAGAGTCTTGCACTGTACGCATGGATCTTGTGCTCGCTTCAGTTTTTGATAATCCTGCCTTTGATTCCGCAGCTTATTTTCGAACGATTCGAGCGTTTGTGTTTGGTGTGGTGTTGCGCTTAATTCAGTATCGCAATTAAATTATGTATTGTATGTCTTTGAATGCCATTCTGTTTCCATTGTTTTTGTAATACATCAACGCTTCCCACTTTTTTAGGTTTGCATTTGAATTGCTCTTTTAAAACATGACTGTTCTATTTATCTCTCTTTTATATTCGTAATAAATAAGCTGGATGTGTTTTACAGCATTTTGACAAGCAGTTATGAACATGTTTATAAACTGAGTTAATCTTTTTCAGATAGCTATCAATGAGACACCTAATTAGTACATCAGAATGGTCAACTATTACGGTTTATTCCTACAGAAAAACATTGACGTTTGTATTTATATTTTTGAATACTAGAGAATATATCGTTCGTTATAAATATGACAATAACTGTTGAAAAAGAAAAAAAGGAAAGCAAACAATGCATGCTTTAATTTCCAGGGTTGAAAGAAATAGGCTAAATTGTTTAGAAAGTAAGCTCGTAATTCTAATAAAAAAGGATTTCTGTAAATCATATTGTTGGTAACGGTAGTCGTTTCTCATGCTCTAGCTGCTTAGTTTGTATTTACAATGAAATCATCAGGTGTATCAATATTTATTACTAGTAACACGGCTTCCACAAAAGGAACAATTCAAACTACAAGTCAACTCTTTAATAACAACTCATTGATCCACGTACAGTATGACGAAAAATTAGTTGAAAAGGGTTAAATCCTAAAGACTCTTGAACTGATTCCATAACAGCAAACAACAATAAATGAACACCTTCGTTACGATCTTTTCCGGTATCAAACAATATGACTGAATACTATTTGTTTAAAGTTTGATGATATCTTTCTAAAGTCTCTTGGCTTTCGGGGTGATAGGCAGAAGACTTGAATTACTTGATGCATAATTCATGCATAATTAGCCGATAAATTGCAAACTTAAAAGCTGACCCTTGATGAGGCTGAACATATTTGGGAAAGCCAAATTGTGAAAAAATCTTTATCAAAGCATTTAGCTTATATTTAGTTTTAATATTCCATCATATAATTGGCTCTGGGAATCTTACAGACGCACAAAGTATGGTTAACAAGCGCTGGTTATCTGACCGACACAATCTGCCATTATTCTACTAAATGGTTCGTCAAATGTACAAATAGGAGCGTTTGGTATCTTTTGATTAGGTTTCCCTACCATTGTACAAGTTTGGAAAGATCTACAGTATTTACAAATATCACTTTTTATATTTGTCCGATAAAAATGATTCAAGATCTTATGATCAGTTTCATTGATCCCTAAATGAACAACCAAAGGAGTTTCATGGGGTAGTCTAAGAATTTCCTGCCTATACAAATTAGAAACAAACATTTGATTGCTCACTGACCACTCGTCCCTAGTAGGTACCTCAGGCGGTCTCGATGTTCTCATAAGGACCCCATCTAACAAAATAACAAACATGTACTTCTGTCGCTTCAGTTTAAATAATAGCCCTCTGAAACAAATAAGAGATCTTGTTCATCTTTGACGACAAGTGATTGTTGTTTGTCACGCGGATTAGAATAAAAATATGAATAGTAAAAGGAGGATCACTATGTTAAATGCCTTTTCATTGATCCACACCAGAAGCAAAAATGAACTTATCAAAAGCCTGATCAATATGTGTCAGCTAAAGGAATAATTTTCTAATCAACATCATTCTCAATAGCTTTCTTTGCTATAGCCCTTGTAACTGCACAAGCTGGGTATAAATCAGGTGTTTCTTTTCAATCGGATCGATTTTCTAATCCAAGCAAGGCTTGTCAGTTACAAGTGGATTAGTCACAACCTTATCTCCGGCTAGGTCATTGCATAATAATAAATGAATACCTTCAATAAACAAAGAAGTCACTGTTCCGACATTCACTGATCCTGAGACTAAATCGGAAGACTGATTTAAACCTAAAAAACGAATATACATTGCCATACGCTACTCTCTGAATAAGAACACTATCATTAGAAAAAGACTTCTCAGAAAATGGCAATATACCTGGTAATAAAAGACTCTGAGAAGCTGCTGTGTCCCTCAAACGTTTAGTAGGAATGAGGTTGGCAGAATTACCCATTAATAATATTGAACCGATCCACATGAATGGTTCATAATTCTCCATAATAAAATCAGACTGGGGTTTGTTTGACCCAACTAATGAATTTCTTTCAATACATAAGAGTGATCTTAACCTCTTAGAAGTAAGAGCATTACGAATAGATCGGTCTTGATTCTTTTACTTATTTGTCAATTTGTCGCAGTCAGAAATAACGTGCCCTTTATTTTTGCCATAGGTACAAGTAGGACTAGATTAGGATTTCCGATAAGTCTTTATCAGAGACTTGATTCCTAACAGTTGTGCCAGATTGAAATTTGGTAGTGCCCGTATTAGACTAAAATAGACTTTTGCCAGAAGACTGCTGAGTGAAAGACATGACATTACAAACTTTGTGGGTTAAAGAATACTCGTCAGCATTTTCTAAAGTTTCCACTTCTTGCTAAGAAAAGGTAGGTTTTAACGTCACTATGGACACAGTTCTTGAACTCTTCTGATAATGAGTTGTCTCAAGTTATAACAGTCTTGACAAACGTTCTTGTCGTAGCACTATTTATCAAATAATTGTTCTTCTTTTCTTGCAAATTCGATATGGGTTTGTCCCGTTTCTTTTCTATAGATCCTAAACCTGTTTCAATATGCCTCAGGTACCAACTGGTAACCCTTCAAGATATATTCCTTAACCAGGTCATAATCAGCACCTTGCTGTACTAACAGGGAAGTATATATGTCACGAGCTTTGCAAATAGGTGTACTTTGTCATAACAGAGCTCAATCCTCTCATGAGCATTAAAAATTTTCAGCAAGTTTTTCAAAACGAGGAAAATATTTATATAGATCATTTTCTTTAAATGGGGTTTCTAACCTAATATTTTTGTATCATCAAAACCTGAATTTGTTTGTAAAGTGCTTTCCATTGGCCAGCTCTAATTCTTTAAATCTAAATTGAAATTCCTTTTTTTTCCTTTTCACTATTACTCTGTATTTCTCTCTACTCCTCTACTCTTTTATACATTGCGTTTGCATTTACAGTTTAGCTTATCTTCTCTTTCTCTTCCATTTCTCTTTCCTCTTTCTGTAAGTTTCTCTCACATGCGACAGTGCTTGAAAATGTGTTCGTTTGTTTCACATATTGGCACAACTTGCGCCTTTGGTCTCCATAAGACTTTGTTAATGATATTTATTTAATGTGAGAGTAGGTTTAACTTTGACCTTACTAGCAAGTCTTGCAATCTCGAGGTGTGCGGAATAGCACAACTAGTTTGTGTGAAGAGACCATTGTAAGCGGTTCACCTGATTCATAGTCTGTCCAGAGTGTGTGAATGGTACGACCTACTTGATGGCTATCTGGATGAAGAGTGTGTGAATGGTACGACCTACTTGATGGCTATCTGGATGAAGAGTGTTCGTTCCACGTTTAAGTTTCACTCAGATATTAGGTCAAAAATTTATGTTCGTTGTTCGGAATTTTGACTTTATTTGATCATATGGTAGAAATTATTCGCTTGCATTATGAATTTATCTACCTTTCCCTCTCATGTTACCAGTTCATTTCATTTCCACGTCATCAATGAAATGTATCCATTGGTTTGGGCTAAAGCTTACAGAAAGCAGAACTTTACTTTCCAATCGGCACATACACTTATTTTGAATATGATGGAGCCATGGAAGTCTCCATGGATGTTCCAATAATATTAAGGGATATTTTGCCTTTGAACTCAAAAGACGAAAATAATTTTTAAACTGAAAGTAAAATAACAATTTAATCTTTGCCGGTTTCCAAATCTCCACCAGTTATATTCACATTCGATTTTGAATTGACCCTTTAAACATGCAGTTGTAAAGTAGAGGTGTTTCGCCAGCTGTAAAGTAGAGATGTTTCGCCAGTGGTTTTAGTGGCCACATAGCTTGAATATATGCATTGTTTTAAGTAAAGTTATGTAAACAAAGAAAGTCTTACTCGATTGTTTTATTGCCAGATGAATAACTATTTTTACCTATTAGCAATTACAATAATGTAGTATTGGTGCCTCTAGTGCTAGAATTAATTACAATGTATATTGTCTGGTATCAAGTTATCTGTTCATAATTTATGGTGTAAGCAGCAAAAATGATTACATAGCTTAACAGTTTAATCTACACCTTCATATACCTTTACCTTTAAAAGGATTTTCGACAATGGTCAACACTGAAAATAAAACAAAGACATTGAATATTTGTTTCATTATCGAAATATATTTTTTCCTCACTTGTCGAAAATCACCTGACTGGTTCTCACATTCGGGGTAATTAAAAGTGTGTGTGTGTGTGTGTCTCTGTGTGTGTTTGTATGTGTGGTACCATCTTGTGTGTAATTCATATTCCTTTTGGTTAGCAGTTGTAATAAAATGACAGATGTTTTATCTTCCGTATTCTTATAATGTTGTAAGATATCTTTTCATCCTCTTCCTTTACTGTTTCTTATAACGAGGAGTAAAATCTTTTATTTACTAAATGATCACTCACAACGTTCATTATGCATGTAACACTAAATGCAGACTTTAACATCCCAAAGTAATAACTTGATAATTATAGTAGTTTAATGTAGTTTAATGTAACGAAGGTTGAAAACAATAAATATGTGGCTGACTTTTTCATACCGCATATAATAAAGTTTCAAATATCGGTTCGTTCTTAAAGGAGACCAGACATCAATGGAAATATAGAATAATAATAAAAGCCCTATAGAAGAAAACCTTATTCTGAAGTATCATCTTTGACCGTAATGCCAATATTTAAATATTGGCATATCTTCAAGGCGCTTGATTTTCGTGACCTCATATGCAAAATTTCCGCGCCTATTCGGTTACTTTCGTGATGTGACGTCATAGTAGCGACTCTAGCATCCCGAGTGGCAGTTGCCAGCGTAAAAGACAATGCAGTTTTGCGTTGCTTACGGGTGTAAAGGCACGTTAAGAAAAGGCTGTGGACAATTTTTTTTTCTTTTCCAAAAGATAAAGACATAAAGAAAGTATGGATACATTATTACAAGCGAGTCGATTTCAAACACCATACAGCACTCTGTGCTCATTACATTTCTCAAAGGAATGTTACTAGAGGGATTCTGAAAAAAAAATGGCAGCTCTAGGATACGCAAATGCTAGGCCTAGACTAAACGTTGGCGCTGTTCCAGACATACCGTTGGATATTTTAAATCCTGAGAAAAGTGTTAAACATATGAGTTACGAAAATAGGCAGAAGGCCGAGTAAGTGACCACAAAATGCAACAATCAATTCAGATCTTTTATCTACACCAGCAGTACTAAAACATTTTCGATAGCCCGACACCCGGGGTCCCTCTAATTTTAGTTCGGGCCCATCCTGTATTCAAAGTGAGGTGCCCGTCAGGCTTGTCGAAAACAAATTGTTTGCATCAGGAAATGAGTAAATGTATTTTCAAGATGTTGAATACATGCCATAACACGGCATAATCTAAATCAAATCACCGCTGTCCTAGATGAAATTGAGATCTGGTTTTAATGAAATGGAAGCTTTGCTAAAAATAAGATTCTAAACCCCTGACACGGTCGTGTTTCGAGAAAACACAATTTTCAGTAATCTTAAAAAAAAATTTAAAAAAAACAACAACAACAACAACAACAACAAAACTTTCAGTCTATGCCGGTTACATGTAGTATCTATAAACGGTAATCTGTTGTGATTGGAACTGATATAAAACTATCCCTTAGGCAGTTTAAATAGTAGCGATTAAAAGAAAAGAGGTCAGGTATAAAATCAAAGTTTCACATTAAGTGGCTGACAATAAAA
>JAECUM010023788.1:0-40130 GCA_016617855.1 Megalonaias nervosa | reverse complement strand
GTGTGTAGACCGGTCAAATGTAAATCTATACTGATGAAGTACGAACAAATTTATAACAATATTTTTTCGATATAGACTTGGTTAGTACCCAGATGTTACATTTATCGCTGTACCCACGCCATTTAACTAAAATTTTGTTGCCGTTATTCCTAATAACCTTCTCAACAACAAAGATATCTTGTTCTGTTTTCTGAAGTTCTTGTTCGTAAAAACTGCCAGTTATAGGCTCACCTAATAAATCTTTTAGCGTATAAGTCAATGGTATTCTTAAAAGTACTTTATCAACAACAAATACTTCTTTGCTCCAGTTTGGAGTAAATCCCTTTTCGAACACATTTTTTTTTTTTTTAAATCAGAGAAATTCTAACTTTATCGCCAACTTTAAATTTATGTCTGCAGTACATATTTTTGTTTGCTAATATCGGATTTTTCATTGCGTCGTTTGGTTACATTTTTATTGATCTGTGCTTCGTGTTATTATATTTATCAACAATTTGCTTTAGATAGTCAATATGTTTATTTGTTTTTTTGGCTCTCAAATGTTTATATATCAGCTCGTTTAGCGTGCGATTAAATCGTTCGACGAGAACGCTCCTACCTTCATTTCCAGTAACATAGTTTTTGATGTTATTTTGTTCTAAAATTTTTTATTAAATAACTCTGCTCTATGATCGGTCCAGATTCTCTTTGGTTTTCTATCTGTACTCATCGCTACCTGTTTTAATGGATCAGTTATCGATGTTCCAGCTTTATCTGAAACCGGTACACTAAACGTATATTTACTAATAACATCTATAACATTAAAAAGATATTTTTTGTTATCATTAAAATGAGCAAGATTTGACACATCAACTAAATCTATTGCTCAGATATCATCGACGGCATCTGCGACAATTTTACGTCGTGGAAATTTTTCTTTAGATTTGTGTAGCTCTGATGCAAGATCTGACTCTCCGAGACCAAGTTTATATTTTGCTCCAATAAAACCATGAAAGCAACATTCTATCGAATCTTTCCCGCATATTTACAGGTTTCATGTCACGAAATTCGTCTAGCATTACTTTATCATAGCCAGACTTGTCTTCGTTATCACGGTAGCATATATCATGACGCATTGCTATTGCATCTACTTGATTGTAAGGCTCTTGTCCTGGCAGCGGATTATCGTTCTCATCCAGTTGTTTATCTAGCGGATTGGATGGTCCAGTATATCTATGACCTGGCAATATCCAGCCTCCGTTTGGTTTCGGCAATTTGCCAATTAATTTATGTATATCTGTGCCTGTTCCAATTATTTCTCTGTTGTTGCATGTCTGACAGTATGTAACAATTTTATTTTGTTCAAGACATAGATCCCTATCGCAATCGCACTCCCATGTCATTATTTATTTTATAACTAGCAAAATACATTTCAGAAAAAAAATATTTCTTATAAATCTGAAAACAGATTGTTTTTTGGTCAAAGTTTAACGTTTTCTCGACCATTTTGCCTGTTTTTTGCATGTTTTTTGGTCAAATTTCTTATTTTTTGAGGGTCAAACCTCAAGGAAGTTAACGGGAATTTA
This sequence comes from Megalonaias nervosa, assembly GCA_016617855.1. Lineage (NCBI taxonomy): Eukaryota > Metazoa > Mollusca > Bivalvia > Unionida > Unionidae > Megalonaias > Megalonaias nervosa. The sequence continues at coordinate 38,565 of JAECUM010023788.1, read as the reverse complement.
ACATAGGAAAATCGACAAATCGATTTTTTGCAAGTTTATATTCAATTTTTTCACAATTTTCGCAATTTTTCATAGCTTTCAGGCAACAAAACCTTGTAAAAACCGCTACAAGCCAAGAAAAAATGGATTTTTCAATTTTCCTATATTACATTCCCATTAACCCCCTCGGGGTGTGACCCTCAAAAAACAAGAAATTTGACCAACAAACATGTAAAATATAATTTAAAAAACGTTGAAATTTGACCAAAAAGCTGTTGTTTTTTTTCAGAAATATTTTCAAATTTATAAATATTTTTTTCAGAGTAACTTTCAGTCCTTTATTAATTGTTGTTCCTCCTCGGGAATGCCCTGGCATCCAGATCCGGATAATTTCTTTAAAAACATACTTTTTTCCGCAGATTGCGCAAATACGTTTTTCCCAGCATTATTCTATTACTTTTTTTTTTTCTGTTGATTCATCTTCATTTTCTGTTGTAGTTTTGCACTTGAGACAGTATGTGGACATTATATCAAGAAGTTTATACAAAATTAATTGCAATCTCATCATTGGCGTGAGAAGGTTGTCAGAAAGAATCAAAATAATTGTTATCGTAAATAGCAACCCAGTTAGTGCCAGACTCGTCATTGAAGTCTTGTATATTGACTATACGCGAACCACCTGTTGGCACATTATCTAATTCGTCTTTAGAATATACTCCACGAAATCCGACAAAGTCATCCAATTTTTCGAGTACATCAAATTACTCAACGGCGTCAGGTTCCTGGGAGAGTCATTCCACTTCCTATCCCTAACATATCTGGAATTATACTGCCTGTTAACCCTGCCAAAATTGGAGCGAAGGTGATGATTCCTCCTTATTTTGCTCGGTTCCATTGTCGATGAAGCTTTGGTTTCTTTCTTTAGTTGTTGACGATTTTTTTTAGCGGGCATTTAATTTTTTATTGTTACATAAACTACGTGTAAAGTAGCGTACCTACAGTGACTACGTCACTAACAACTTTGTTGTTAACGATAGATTTGTTTGATACCATCGCCGGATACCGCTTTTATAGTTGCCCATGATATTGCCCTTGATGCAGCCGATAGCCCTAATGTTCCTAGTATTGGCAAAATTTTGGGTATTATTACAGAAAATGCTGGTCCGAGAAATCCGCCGTCGACCGCCATAGCTGTTATTTGTGAAGCAGATAATTTCAGCACAAACGGTTTTCCCCGATCTAGGTTTTTGATTTGCAGTCGAGTTAACATTACTTTTACTACAGTCCTTTGAGTCTATGGGGATATCATTAGAGAAACAGAATTACGTCTGGCAGTTGATGCTGATAACTATTTAATTTGGCAGGGCGTTAGGTATATTTCTCTTGTGTATTCCGTTTTCATAGTTTATACTTGTTCGTCATGTAAATTATGCTTGTACTGTCATATTTCCCTTGGTCACATCAATTGTCAAAAATCGATCACTGACAACTAGCGCGTATACGTTATATTATTCAGCTGGGAGCACACCAAGCGTCCAAGTTACTTCAATATCAGCAGTTGATCTGATAGCTTGTTCGGAGTGTTTTGAAACGTCAAAATAGAAAATAGGATATATTGATCGAAATTCTTCTACTGATATCTGAGACCCACTGTCAGCGTCCTGATATTTTTGCATAGCCGCCATAAGGTACATATACAAAACTGCATTCGATTGCACGCTCGGGATATTATCTAGAATTTATCCTAACAAAAATTTGTCTGACATCTGGGTTATCAAATCCGGAGTTGTTCATTTCTTGATCATTAGGGCGCGCCTGCTGTTGAAATACAACAAACAAATGTCGAGGTTATTGTTCGCTTGACGTAGTTGTAACACACCATGTGTAATCAGTTTTATTAGGAATTGCTGTTTGATAAATTATGTTCTGCAGGAAATATAACTTTTTCGTGTCAGTAGTCAATATTGATTCGAGTTCCATCGTTTTCCCCACCGACGGAGCAACTCGTGGCATCCACAGAGCTAATCTTGTAATAGCAAACTGACCTTCAGCAACTCCATCAAGGTGCATTATGCTATCATTTTGATCAGCTCGATCTAGAATAAGAGTATGTTTTAGTCCTCGAAAAACTTTGCTGTAATCACGGCAAAATCCAAAGATTGTCCTTAGCGGAAGCATCATTGTTATTTGGCGAGATTCTGCAGCAAATGCTTTTTGTTTGGCGTATCCCTCATTATAAGTTGATCGTCGTATATTTGTAACAGCTACTCTTATCGAATCACCTATTGCGGCTGCATCATCAGCAGCTGGATTGGCGATTAGATTATTGTTATCTGGAGCAGGATTACCAGCACCAGTACAGAACTCACTTGAAACAGTTTTTCCAAATGCTGCATCCTTAAACCACTGATGGTCACTGATCTTGAGTACTCGTCACTAAACGAGACGATATTGAGTACCATAGTCGCCATAGATAAGTGCATTGAAATAACTTTCACGGTTTGATTGGCCAGTTGATACCATGCGATTTTAAATAACTTCCAGCCGTTATTGACAATTGCAATTTCTGTACCAGCTGTAATATTACCGCCTGCTGCAGTTAATGACTGACCACGAACTTCTAATACTGCCTTGTCCGGTAATAGAAACACGTCCTCGTCACGTGTATTAAAAGTTCTGACACCAGCTTTATTTGGTTCGTTCGAGGTCTCGTCGAGGTACACAACATATTCAAATTCCGTAACTATGTTTTCGGTATCATGTTCTTCGGCAAGATCGAGATAATTTTGACTGACATTATTTATTTTGCCACACAAAATTGTGTGGCACACAAAATTGCAACGACTAAAATGCAGCAGGCGTTATTCTTGTTTTTGCTACAAGTTTACGTAATACATCTTCACCACGCGGTGATAATAATTTTTTGTGGTAGCAATCATAGCTCGTTCTGTTTCTGCTGTTGGTGCAATATCTAATATTGCTCGTTTTATTTCCATGTTTGAAGCGCAACACCTTTGCTTGGCCCGCTTTGCGGTCTGCCTTTACGTTTATCAGCAACGATTTGACCCACCGCAGTTCCAGAGGCAGTTGCAAAAGCTTTATCTGCGTCAAGTGCAATTGGTGCTACTTTACGCGCAATTCCTGGGACATTTTCAATAATTTTTATAAATATATTTCCAAACAATCCGCCTATGATTTTCTCCTATAAACTTTTTTTGTCTCATTGCTGTCATTAAATTAGGTTTACAAAATTTACAGTCATTGTGCGCGTAGGTGTAACTAATATGCAACAATTTCGTTGTTAAGGTCTACTTGATTGGTCTGTTAGTTGCATTGTTATACCCGTTATCTGATTTTCAGGAGTAACTGGATAATATATTATTTGCATTAGTGACCTTGGCTATCTCTAGCTGAGCAAAACCCTGATGCGATAGAACAAATAATCAATATTGTGTTTACGTCAGTTATATTTACTGGCAGGTCACCGTCATATCATATAGTTTGTTCTGTGTTTAATCCGTATTGTTTGCGAGAAAATCCTACCAACGATGCAATACTAGTTGCTGGTGAGAAAACGATTATCATATTATTTTTAAATGTAATTCTAGCTCGTAGCGTATTATAGTTCGGAACCAGCTCCAACTTACCCGCAGCGAGTTTGCCGATCACCTATTTTATCATTTTATTAATATCATTCACGTTATATGCTCCCTGTGGTATTTTAACTGATTTCCATGCTCCAGAATTAAATGTAAAGTCATCGTTAATATTCCCTCTCACATTTGCCATGGAGTGCCATACTGTGGAATAAATTAATCTGATTTCGTACTGTTTTTTCGGTTCTAGTATTATTGGCGGATTATAATAGACAGAAAAGTTTGCGCTGTCATTCGTTGTTTGTGATGAGTCGAGTAATAATATTGTTCACATTATATAAGATCTTTATGTAAAATTTCATACTCGGACGATGTTAGTAATCTACTCGATCTAAGATGATCTAGTATAAAAATAATTTCGTTGTCGATTTCAGTGCTTTCATTACCTGCTTCTTTAGATGATATCAATAGCAGTAATCTCTCAACTATATCTGCGCTTGATGTAAATATTTTAACGCCAGATACGGTGGTTTCTTTTCCGCTGGTAATCATATATATCGTTTGCTTTCATTCTGATCGAAGAATCTTTTGAAAGGCCAACCCTTACCATAATCTTTTTCTCTAGTTCTGTATCTATCTGCTGTTGAGTGCAAAGTGTCAACTATAATTCCTTCTCTCCGTTTATCTAACAGAGGTATTATTTCTTCTTCTTCTTTAACATTTTTAATTTCTTCTTCAGTTCTTATAACATCAATGTATACTTTTGTTAAAATATCCAGCAGTTTGTTGTAATTATCTTCTGACCATTTCCGAATGTTGTTCAGATCGTTTATTTTTTATTTTTTCAAATATTTTTCAATACATTCATCATACTCATCATTTTGTATTTTTTCCCTAACATTTTTCTGTAAAGTATTATTTGTCTTTGAAGAGACATACCTTCTACAATACTTTCTTGCATCATTTTTTTGCTCAGATAATTCCTTAGTTCGCTCTGACAATTCTTCTATCAACTTCTTTAACTCAGCTGGAATAACCGTCAATTTTGCTATGGCATGTTGAAGCATAAAAGAATTGTTCATTAACCTGTCAAATTCAGCTTCTCGTGTAGTGGGATTAGCAATATGTCCCACAAGTTCTGTTACAATTGTTTTAGTATCTTCTTTTGGTTTTCCTCCGGGTAAACCTAACAAGCCATTTTCTTGAAGTTTTTTAGTTCTTCTGGAGATATTGTGCACACATCTGGTTGTTTGCCAATTAATGTTTCAAAAACAGGTTTATGGAAACTAGCGACTGCTTCTTCTGCTTGAACTTGTCCTCGACGTGCTTCTTCCACGTTGTTCTTAAAAGCTGCTCGAGTTGCAATAAATTTCTTTAGTAATTCTATTCTTTTTTTATGTTCGTCCATTGTTTAGTTTTCACTGAATCACGCGCGAGTTTATCAAATAAGAAAAGTTGCATTTGTCTTTGGTTGCCTTGTGATCTAATTCAATAAATTTATCTTTTCTTACGTCACCGCATTGCTCGTTTGCAATATTTCTTACATCAACATTATCTAGTCCGGGAAATAGTATAAAACATCAAGTATTTCGGCTAATAAATCTGTCAACGTTGTATAAACCTTGAGCAAGGTAGACAGAATTACATCTTTTATTACGCGAGAGTGAAACGTACGATTTAATCTTAGTGATCTCTTCGTTGTTTAGCGGGATATCGTCAAACCCAACTGTTTTATGTTCGGACGAATCAAGTTCATTTACTGGAGTTAATTCATCTGGTTGTTTGATCATAAATACGTCGCAGCGAGCGTTAAGCTCATCACGAAGTTTATCGTTATACTCGCTAAATAACTCGTATTTGTCTTGTTGTGGATTGTATAAATATATACTCGATCGTAGTTAAAGCTATTGTTTAATAAAAGATTTAATAATAGATTTGTTTTACCAGACCCTGTATGATCAACGATGAGGTAGTGGCAATCTGGAAGTTCGTTGTTATGCTTGTGTTGCACCAGCCCTCCTGTATCAACATTTAATATAGACATTATAAAACTAAGTTGACATAAAATTGTCAAACAATAAACAAATAGTGAGTTATGATACAAAATGTGGAACAACATTAGGAGATTCGTCAACTGCAAGTACAACAATAACAGACGGCAGCATTGATTTATCAAGTTACTTACAAAAACTGACGATACGATGACATGAAACCTGTCTATGTCAAATCAACGAGTACTAGGTTTAGAAACAGCGTATCCGCCAATAAATGTTCTAATACACAAGCGGTAAGTTATGCACAACTAACATCAGTCGACAACAATAAGTTGTCTTTGACAGGAAGAACTTTAAGCGGTAAAATGAATATCTCAGGAAAAAGAATAATATATTTGAAGACCGGATACCCACCGGCAAACTTCAATCAAACTCAAGCGGTAAGTTATTTGCAGTTGAAGTATGTGGATAATAAAAAAAAAAAACATGATAAAACCGGTGGAACGGTTACAGGTAATATTAATATGTCGAGTAAAAAAAAATTTATTGGGTTCGAAACTTCAGATCCACCAGGAGATGTAGCGCAAGTGTTAAGTTAGTCGCAACTAAAATCAGTTGACGATAATAATCTTAACAAAGCCGGCGATACAATGACATGTAACTTAGATATGTCAGGAAAAAAAATAACTGGATTACCGACAACCTTACCACCAGCTCATAAAACTGATGCTATTAGTTATGCTCAGTTAAAAGATCTTTTTCCATATTTTAAACGATCCGGTGGACCAATGACAGGTAATATAAACACGAGAAACAAAAAAATAACAACAACATATGTACCAGTTAATCCTAATGATCTGACAAATGAAGTGTATGTTGATACTGTATCTAGAGGTGCAAAACGAACCAAAAACAATGTTGGATATATTCCTACACTTTTCAAAACAACTGACAACCGAGTTGGGTTTGAGGTAAGAGCATCATCGTATTATCCTGAAAATTATTCTCATTACACTTTCTCTGATGGACACGAGTGAACAACCAAAGGAGAGGTTGAAAACTTTTGGATTAAAATGAAATCTCCTACTGCAGTTGCTATTTGGCAGTTTCATTTGCGCAGTCGATTAAACCCTAGTGTTGGTCGAAGTTATAATTGGCGGTTTGAAGTATCAAACGATGATATCAACTGGACAACACTATATAGCACAAATAACACGTGTATTACAACAACACAATATTTTACAATCTCGACAGAAAAAACTGTTAACAAGTACTTGTATTTTCTATTTTATGGTGTCGCTGCTGAACATCCGTTTCCAGAACTGACATAATTTCAAATATACTCACTCGATAATCAAATTTAATCTGATGCTATAAAATAATTCAGAACCACCAATTATAACTGTTGCGAGAGAATTTTATGATAATATTTTTAACCCCACCAAAAAGGTTGGGGACGAATCACTAGCAGCACGTGTAATAAATAACAGAACAAATTTTTCAATTCCAATGATAAACTCTCCATCGTCAGAAGAAGAAAACAGTTTATTCTTGTTATGCATATGCGAGGACTACAACTGAAAAAATCAATAGAAAACTTATATATTATGAGCAGATACTGTCATCCTGATGATTGTCTGGAAGAAAAAAAAAAACAAGTTGAAATCCTATTTTAAAAATATTGCTTGAGTTTGATTTCAAAAATATAAATTTGATAACGCGATCAGGCTTATTGAAAGCACGAGTAGCACAGGTGGAAAAAACAAATGAACGATAACCATGATTGTCACGACAAACTATCAGAATCTAGAATAATAGGAATCAGAAGGAGCAGGAAGTTATATAATAGTTTTTTAAAACGAGAAATTTTAAGTATCTCGGCACGTACTACCACGACAAAGAAACTCTATTTAAAATCGTTACTATGACGGTAGATAATGAATTAATTATGAAAGCATATTTGAACGCAATTATGCCAATGATATGCAAAAAAAGACCCAGAATTTGATCCGATTATGCTTGACAGGTCTCTAAAGATCATCAAACATTTTGAAGATGAAGTTAGTAATCTTAGTAATGATGAGCGAATAAAGTTTTATGAAGAAGTCGATCAAACAAAGTTAGAAGTAAAAACTGATTCTTATTACGACATAAGTGAAGAAGATGTTATTCCATTTCCATCGATCTAGACAATTGTCATTACGAAATTATTACAATGAGGTCGAGAAAATACTCACAGAACCATACGAAAAATTATCGAATCGAACAGTCTTTCTTTAAAAATTTACTCTCATTGTAATTTCAGATGTGAGATTATTAAGAAAAGAAATGCTTAAAAAATTAATGCTAATAAATTTCGTGGTCGTATATGCAATTAACAGACAATATCTTGTTCTCAAAAATTTCACGTTAAATCAGTTGAGTTCAGTATTAGGGTATATTGATGAAACAGAAAAAGATTACGGTAATTTAGTAAATAAAATAAATTTGTATGAACATGAAGCAAAATGAATTTGTGAAACATCCCATCATCAAGAATTACGAAGCATCTAGTGAGGGTGTCATCAGGAACTGTCAACGAAAAACTCCAGTTGGTTTTGTTACTAATACTGGGTATCACATGTTTAACACAAAAGGAAATAAACATTATTATTCTCATAGATTCGTGTTCGAGTGTTTTCATGGACTGATCGAAAATGGACTTATAATTAATCATATTGATCAAAATAAGCAAAATAACTCTTTATGTCATCTTGAAGTTGTTACACAAAGTCAGAATTGTAAGATAGGAAATACTGGTATTTCTCCTAAGACCCCGAGGTAGGTTATATCCACAAATATAGAGACAGGTGAAGAAATTATATTCCCATCCATGAATTCAGCTGCTAAATATTTGGCGTTTGTGTGCCTTCAATAGGTTGTGTTGCAAACAATTCAAGAATATCGGCATTTTCAAAGAAATTTGAACAAAAGATCAAATTTCGATATGCACTATGAAGCGAGATAACTCCGTCAAGTAAATCTCTTTTTGATAGATTAATCAAGCAGTTGTCTCCCTTAGTTATTGTTTGTGTGGAGTATTAATAATTGGTTCATTATGTTTGATCATGATACTGAATCCACATAAAACGTTGCCTGAATTTGATAACGGATCGGTACATTTTCATAATAATATATAATGAATGTACCGATCCGTTATCAACGATAGAGGACTCAGATTCGCTAAATAACCGTTCTATGAAAACCACCGCCGGAATAATTTTTCACGTCTCCACCTCGTGATGAGGATATCATACACATAAAGCGAGATAATTCTGTCATCGCTAATAGAGTAAGTGTGCAGTTGTCTCCTTTGTACTGCGTACATGACCGCACATTTGTATTCATGTAATATATATGTCTAATCCCTCAAATACTGAATCACCTTGACAACGTCAAGGATAAAATCACAACGAACCGCGTTATGGTAGATTTTTCAGATTTTACATAAGCCGTCTGTGCGATATAGTCACTATCATTTTTTTTTTAGTTTAGACTATAGCATCCGCAAAGAACTGGAATATATCGATCCATGCGTCAGTGCTAGATAGTTCTGGCTAGCTTGATAATACAGTATTTTTAACCAGGTCAGAAATATCTGAAATATGTAAAATTGCAGATTTTTCGCGATTTTATTCAGAAATCTGGTAGTATATGATACTCATAAAATCTGGTGCATATACTTATCATCCTTGACATAGTCAGGCTAGGTAAGCTATTTTTGTAACTAAAGCTCACAGTGTAGTGGTTAGAGCGTTTGGCTGTACCGGACATATTGTCGGGGGTTCCGATCCGATGCCAATTTTTCTAATAATATATGGGATGTTCCCCTAAAAGGATTCATTGTAACCTCCTCTTTCGACGTCAAACAACATGGTGAGTGTGTTTTGCACTGCCCCGAGGTTTGATTTGGGAGTGTACATGAAATTGAAAAACCTAGACAACCCTCTGAATTTCTAATATTTTGTTTCGCACATTAGGAATTCGCATTGACTCTGTCACCTTGACCATGTCAAAGGGGTGTGTCTATCTAGGAACTTCCCTAAAATAAACAACACGAGCCGGACGAAAAAGCCTGGTAAATAGTCTGTGGGCTATAAGAAAAGCCTTAACCATGAAGAGTGCCTGTGGGCTATAACAAAGGCTTTAACCATGAAGAGTGCCTGTGGGTCAAAAGATAGGCCTTAGCCAAATAAAAAAGAAAGGACTCTTAGGATTTTATGGTAAAAGCTTTACGGGCAATGAAGGGACCCCGTGGAATGGTAGACCGATCATCATAGCTGTTCTTTATTTTTGTATTTGTTCAGAATTACATCTTTATATATTTATATTAATTCAGAAATATATTATATTTATTTATATTATATTATATTTATTCAGAACTATATTTGTATTTATTTACATTAGTTCATACATATAGCAGAAATATATTTTTATTAATTGATTAATATATTATTTATATTTTTCTTAATTCAGAAAAATATTTTTAACTTTATAAATATTTATTCAGAAATATATTTATATTAATTAATTCAGAAATATATTAATTCAGAAATATATCTTTATATTTATTTAGAAACATATTAGTTCAGAAATATATATTTATATTAATATTTATATTACATAATATTTATTCAGAAATATATTTTTTATATTTATAAATATTTAGTCAGAAATATATTAATTTAGAAATACATTTTTATATTTACACAGAAATATATTGTTATTTATTTATTTATTTATTTATTTATTTATTTAGTTATTCATTTATTTATTTATTCATTTTATTTATTTTTATATTAATTCAGAAGTATATCTTTATATTAATTCAGAAAATATCTTTATATTTACTTAGAAATATATCTTTATATCAGTTCAGAAATATTGTTATATTAATTCAGAAATATCTTTATATTTACTCAGCACTATATTTTTATATATTTATTTATATTCATTAACTAAAACTATATTTTTATTAACTGAGAGAAATATATTCTTATATTTACTAGAATTATATATATATATATATATATATATATATATATATATATATATAAAAGTATATATATATATATATATATATATATATATATTCAGAAATATATTTTTACGCATATATTTATATTTATTCGGACATAATATTTATTCAGAAATAATATTTGTATTTATTTATATTTATATTAATTCAGAAATATATTTTTATATTATATTCAGAAATATATTAACTCAGAAATATATCTTTATATTTACTCAGAAATATATTTTTATTCATTTATATTTATATTAATTCAGAAATATATATTTTTATTTTAAAAAATATATTTATTATACAATGAATCATCAAATTATTAATGCTATCATTGTTGCTATTAAGCAATTACAACACAGCAGTATAAACCTATCTGATGAACTTGATCCTGAAAAAATTATGCGTGATTTTGAATCATTACAATCTCGGAAGTCCGAAACTCGATATACGCTACCATCTGATTATAGATTCATAAAGTTGATCAAACAGGCGATGTTACAATCGCCGGCAGCAATTACAGACACACAGGTGAAATTATTTGTTCCCCTTTCACGTTCAGTCGAAAAGGTTAGGTCAGAATTATCTCACGAATACGGAACAAAAAGACTTGTACACGCTCGTATAAAACAGTTGAGAGATATTATGTCCGCGAACGAAGTTGCGGAAGAGTTACTGGCGAAAGATAGTGACGAGTGTGACTCCGGAGCTAATAGCACCGATGGTGAAGGTGACTGTAGTGACGTTGACAAGAAACCAATAGTGTAACCTGCAAAGTGGTACCAGCCAAACAAGAAGGATAATTCATTCCTGACCCCGATAAAATCATGAGTAAAAAAGAAATATTTTATTCTGACATGTTGTTTGCTTGGTATTCCTACGATGAGATCTTACGATCTTACATACAGATTTATACTTAACGTCTATGACCTAACGTCCAACAAGTATCCAGTCTGGTCAGTAAGTTTGAAATGTATCCGCGATAAGAGTGGATTATGCCATTTTAGATAAACAACGTTCATTGGTTCTGATACAATCAAATACCCTGGTGGTACTTGAGGGGTAAATGAATACAGAATGTATCCCTGCTGGGCTTGGTTGCATTTTTCGAGGCCAACTTGATAGCTGCCATCAATGGCACCACATACTAGATTCACCGCGATCGTTGATGTGATATTGACGATACCCGGCGAAACATGACGTCCTTCATTGTATGGATTATTATTGTATTTGAGAATAACTTGTGGTGGACCTATCTTTCTCCCCGATTCTAGATCTTTTAGAAAATGTTTCTCAATAACATCATTGACTGACTTTTTTACTTCAATATCGTCAAATCCTGGAAATATAAATTCTTGCAATTGTTGTTTAGTTATATTAAAATGTTTGGTAACTTGCTGTGATCCCATGTTATTAAAATACATTATAGTTTCTGTATTGACGAATCGAAGAGAATCCGCAGTTGTATTTAAGATCATTATTGTTTCGATGATTTGTTCTTTTGTGTCCTCCTTATAATACGTGATAATACCTGAAAATAATTTTTTTAGATCATTAAGAAATCATGTATGTTCAGACTTGATATCGTCCGAGTAAGATTTTAAAACATTTCTAATAACAGGCAATCCTTGACTGGGTTCAACAAGAAAAGTTGTCCCTTTTCCACGTTTTTCTTTATCATACTCTACTGTGATTAAAACCTTCCACTATCATCATCGGCATATTGTCGTAGCGGCTTTTCATAACTGAAGTTTTTTGAATACATCATTTCTTTTGTAAAAAATTCATCTCGTCGTGGTTCAGCGGGACCAGTGAAAACCGATGGAATCTCAGGCCATCCTAATACTGATCTGATTGAAGATTGATATATGTCAACGGTTAGTAGGGTGAATATATTTCGATGGCCGATGACAGTGTTGGCTCATGAACAGTAATGGCAATCATTGATTCTTTTCCTGTAATGGATTTAATCCTGCGCTGCAATTCTTCATTGATCTGTTCTATTTGATAACTGCCCGTGGGTTTACTGACACTTGCCAATCAGGAGTTCCGTGGCGTTTGTTTTTATTTGCAAATACTAATTAATTCTTTGGTTGTAGTCCACCGAATGAATTTGATCTAATATTTAGCCAACTATAATAAACCCGTAATTGCGCTAATGCAATTTCTTTTGCTGAAATTGCTGTCGGAAAATTAATACTGAATTCAGGATTAGTTGAACTCGCTGATATCATTGTAGTTCTTACCGGAGCAGTATTAGTGATGATTCGCTGTAGTAATTCCTGTGATGTCAGTATTATACTATGATTATTCTTCAATACTTTCGTCGAATACTTTATTGTAGATTTTTATCATCGCTCTGAATTCTTCAGCGAATATTCTGCCATCGTTGAACGACGACGAAATCAACGAAGATAGTTTGGAATATGCTGTTGTTGATGTATGTAATTTTACCACATACTCGTGTAAGTTTGTGTTCGTGCATGTATCTATCTTCTTTGCAATAATATTACAAATACCCGCGATACTTGTTGCGGATGAAACGATAATCATTACAACTACAGGTGCGGTCACTAACGCTGTCAGTGTTGATAATATTACACCAGTTCCAGCAAAGAGAGTAGAAACTGAATAGACAACTACGTCAGCGACAACCACGCGTCTTCGATACTTTTTCACTTTTATTGTATAATCGTCAATGATATTTTTAGTTTCGTTTGCCACGCACATATTTTGATTGTATCTTTATCGCTGAACGTCTATAATTATATTTCTATCAAATACATAATTGAGGTGTTTCAGCTACAATTTCCAGACACCACCAGTAAGACGCTGTGGTTAATTTTTTATCAAATGGTTCCAACATAAACGTTTCTTCAGTATCTTTATTTAACACTATAGATACGGTTCCTGAAAAATTATCTGTTGAATGACACCATGGAAATTTAGTAAATATCCTAAATTTTGCAGAACTAAATACGGACAGTCTATACACACCAGTGACCTCCGAAGTATGTTTGATAGTACTATCTTGCGGTGTCCATGTTGATGATCCTGATTATACTGTGTATACGATATTGTTAATTTGTTTATGCGGAATTTTTACGAGATTGGTTTTACTGACGATATTAAGAATTCCGCTGACAATATCGTTGATTCTCGCATTTATATGGGTGGGATTTATGTCAACGATTGGTGAACTTCCAAAAAATTCATTAATGGTTCTGTTCATGTTTCTGCGAAAATTTAGAAACAGTTGTACTTGATTAGTAAAATCAGTTTTGAGTGTAATCATTCCATCGTTGATTGTAGCTAACGAAGTTGTCACTGGAATTTCCTTATTATCGACATAATTCTTCGTTGCAGCGTCGATATTATCTGTCGGTTCTCCTACGTTGGTAATTTTATTATTGTTCATGATGAGAGCGCCGTGCATTGTATCACCAAATATTCACAACCTATCATTGATCGACACTACAGTAATACCACTAGGAACAAGTTTTCCCTCTCTGTCATATACAGCAATAAGACCTTCTCGCGATAATCGATTACGAATAATAATATCTTTGATTGACATATTACTCGTCTTCAATTTTTCTTCACGGTTTTGAAATATAACAAGTTCATTTGGATTAACGTTGGCAAGATTGAGCATGTCAGATAATTCATCATTGATCTGTCTTGTTACTCGCTTGAGTAAATATTCATCTGGTGCTTGTTGGGTTCCGAACGTTGTTCGGGTTTTAGCTGATCTTCTGTAAATATTACCATAACATTATTAGCGATTATTTAAAACAGACCTCGTGTATTCATGTACAGCTTTATGAGGTGGTTTCGCTGATCTTGATACAGCATCAAGTACTGCTAGTGCTTCACGGCCACATATTGGTGGATCCATTAATGTTTGTGTTGGTAACGTTGAATACCAGATCCGAACTATTTTCGGAGTGCGGGGATCTTTAACATATTTCAGAACTTTTTTTGGTAGTGCCAGTCCGTACGAATCGAAATAAATAATTCTACGAGGATCAATCGCGTATGCAACCCAATGAGTACCACGGCCTGAACTTCCATCTAGATCAATGATAACGGTTTCAATCGAATTTGGTTTGTGCGGTAACTGATCACGCATAAAAACACCTCTGAAATTTTGGTATATTTAATCGCGTAGCAACATCGAGTAAATCAAAATTGGACAACGGGAAAATCAACGAGTCCCTGGAATTCTTAATCCCTTCCCAGGGGGCCCCGAGTGGCCTAGTGGTCTAAAGCGCTCTCCGTTACGGATCACTACCATCTCACCTCTGTCTGCGTGGGTTCGAGTCTAGGATTCGGCGAATGTGGATATGTGAGAAAGCTTGCCAGTAGCTTCTCGTCGGTCGGTGGTTCTTTCCGGGTATTTCTCGGTTTCTTCCTCCACCATTAATACTGGCCGCCATGTATAGCCTATCGTGTGCTGAAAAATAACGTTAAGCCCACAACAACACCAACAACAACAACAAAAATAATCCTTTCCCGTATCGAGATCCTGGGAATCTCAAACCCTTTCCTTTTTTTGATTCCTTTTACTGTTGCTTTCTTTAATGCAATTCCAGCAGCTGTTCCAACTGCACCTAACGCAGCTGCTTTTGCAACAGCTGGGGCTGCAGCGGTTATTATTCCTGGAATAGCTGCAAGGGGAGGAAATATACCACCTATCTTAGCGATGTTTTTGATGGCACCCGCAGAAAGATTTATTCGTATACCTTTCTTTGATTGTTTGGCTTCATTGAAATACTTGAGCTGGCGTTCTGTCAGCGATAGTTTATTCGGACCATCTGCGATTTGTTCTCGCGCTAGTGATATTTTTACTCCACATTTTTTCGCTGATGTCGACTGCAGTTTTTTAATCTGACCAGGAGTCAGTCTGACACTAGCATGATGATATGATATTTATAATTTTATTCATGATCTAATTACATGTTTTCTACTGGCGCATCAATGACTGTCATTCGACCACCAACACCTTTAAGTAACATTGTCTTATCGCTGAGTATAACGGCGATTGCACTATAATTAGCAATAGGTCCTCTTGTAACACGAGCTCGAAAGTGTATATCAACGACAGATTGCCTGAACAAATCCAAATGTTCCAGTGAAAAGTAATAGATCGGATACAGCGTCGTAAAATCCCGCTGAGATATTTGTAAACCAGTAGCAACATTTTGATCACGCCCCATGAACGTCATCAGACGATGATACGCACGTGCAATGCTGTTTTGTTCAAAATTTAACAAAATATCCTCGGATGGTTCTTAATGTCCATTTATTCTTAAAGAAACTTCAGTAACGCCGAGTTTGTCAAATATCATCTAACTTCGTATTTGTGAGTTTACTCGCGTAACATCTTGAAGTGCAACAAATATATGTCGCGGTGCAGAGACACCTTGCTCTGATTCTATTTGCCATGTGAATAAACCGTTAATATTACTCTGGATAGCATCTGTAGTTGTTGTTAACCACGAAAGTGTTGATTTACCACCCTGATTCATAAAATAAAGCAGGCGTTGTTCTTTAGCGATCGACGGAGTCATTGTTGGCATCCGCAATGAATGTTTTGTCAGTATTACTTTTCCATGAAGTGCTCTAGATGCAGCATCATTAGCTCCTTCAGCGTGCCATATTGCATCATCGTCGGTATTTTTTCGTACGAGTACAATTGTGTGTTTGGCTCCAAAAATAACCTTTGTAACATTTCTGCAGAATCCAAATATATGTGGCAACGGAATGGCACATGAAAATCTTCTATCGTCGCCCAGCATTGCTCAATGTGATGCGAATCCCAAGTTGAAATTTTCATTCATTGATACAACTGTGTCCCCAGCTGCATTTAATGTTACATTTCTGTTTTCTAGATGATCAGTTGTGTCTTTGGCAAACATCAATGATGGACCAGCTATTCTTGAGTAATCATCGCTGTATCTTGCAAGACCAAGTTTCGTTGTGGCATCGTCGATGTCGTCATGACAAATCTTAATATCTTGTCCATCAATGTTATATGAGGCAATTTTGAATAACGCCATAATACCATTATTGACAAAACCAGCTCGATCAACAATTCCGTAATCTGTATTATCTAATTTTAAAAGTCTACCTTCGACTTCAATAAATGCCTCAGCAGGTAAGAAATATCTGCTTGTATCCTGAACTTGTAATTCGATTCTTCCATGCTCGTCAGGTACACTTGTGTCAAAAGAATAATGTTGATAATCACGTACCGATTCATCTTTGAGAACTGGTTCGTCCATGTCGAATGCGGTATCAGATATGTGTTTGAACATCTTTATTATATTTGTTATCGTTTAAGACGAAAACCACTTCCTGCTATCAGACTTGCGGTTATATATATATATATATTTTTTTCCAGTCAGTGACGCTGATTTTTGATTTGCGGCTTGATTTATTATTTTACTAACGTTTGCAGGCATCACTTCAGTGTTGGGTAATTTTACTGGCTGAGGTTTTCGTCATATTAATCGTGCTAGTCTATCCTTGATTGCCGAAAATGCTTTGCTGGCAACATCACCAACAGCACCAATACCCTTTTCACGAACAACGTCAATGGCTTTCGTGCCCAGTTGCTTTGCAATTGGTATTGCTTTTGGGGCTATCCTCGGAAATAAGCCCTGGACAACATCGCCGAGTCCATCTCCGTAGAATGTTTTATATGTAGGTAATCGCGAATTTATCATCCTAGTCATGGTTGTCCCACGTTGAGCATTATGTATAATTATCTTATTATATTAGTTATATCTAATTGTTTAATCACTGTAATAATCATATGCAATTTCATTAATGAGGGACCGATACACGTTAATATCCATGATACCGCCTGTATATAATCGTTGGGAAATAGCAGCCGATTTATTAATGATTTGTGGAGAATTATTTCCAGCTTGTCTTCCATCAATCAGAATTTCCAGTCGATCAACATCTGCAAGAACATTATTTGGACATGGAGTAATAAGACCACTTCCTGTTGTACTTGTATTAATACCACTTCCAGTTGCGCCGGGGACGTCTTGATATTCTTCTTCCTCCATTATTGGTCTGGTTACCCTCCGCGGTGATTGTTGATGTTGTTTTAGTGTTTCGTAATGTTTTATTTTATTAATATATTTATCATAATGAATATCATCTCTTTGAATACGTTTAACTCCGTAGTATATGCGATATACCCAGTTGTACCATTTATCATTATTTATAATTTCTCCAGCATAATCGAATTTCAGATAATCTTTTTTATTATAAAAACTTTCCACGGCAAATTCAGGTAAATCTTCTTTGTTATTAGATCTTATGAATTCAATAGATCTTGGGAAAAATTTATTGATCATATCAATCCTGTTGGCTTTTGGTTTATCTGATTCTAGTTCTTGTATATGTTCTTTTATATCACCTATTTCATCACGAGTTTTGTCAATACCATCGAGTATTTCTTGAGTTGGTTGAGCAGCAGCTATTTCGGCAGGAAGTTCTAATAAAATTTTCTTTTAGTTTCTTAGTTCGCTCTGCTATTTTTCCAGTTGCTTCAGCGGTTTTCTCCAACGCGGGAAGAAGACCTTTAGTAGTCTTTGTGACAGGTTTAAATAATTCTTCTGCGGCTTCTTCATATCCTTCTTTGAGATCTTGACGAGCCTGTAATTTTTGTTTGACAGCATCTCTCACGGGCAAATATTTCCTGATTGTCTCTAGTCGTTCTCGAGCTAATCTTGCTAATGAGCTTCACCAATCATTATTGATATAACGATAATTTAATTACAGCAGCAGAGAGGGTGAAACGACCACGCGTACGTGACCTAGACGTAAACGAGTCGCATAGAAATTTGGATAATGCACGTCAATGAACGAGTAACAAAAACGAACTAACCCACAAGATTCGTTAACGCGGTCTCCGCAACAACGAAATGTGTTCGGTTAATGGATTCGGTTTGACGTTATTGACCTTTGTTTTCGGTCTTTGTAGGAACCTTTATTTTTCATAAATAAGGTCTCAGGCAAAATGGTCTGTTCACCCTCTCTGCTGCTAATATTAATTACATTAATTTTAGGTCATTTGCCTTTGGAATATTTTTTTATCTTGTTGACACGCACATATTAAATGTAAATAGAATGATAATTAAAGACGATGCAGACTATGTTAATAAGTGGATCATTACGATCCCGACTAGGATCGTTGCTTGAAGATGGACTCTTCCAGAACTCAGGACGTACATGACGGATGGCACTAACACGAAAATTGTCGTTATCATATTATCTTGTATCGAAACATACAATGTGGGACCCATTAGACAATTATTATTATTATTATTATTATTATTATTATTATTGGTAGTAGTAGTAGTATTGTTTTGTTGTTATTATGTTATTATCATCATCATTATTGTTATTATACAAAGCACATTAATCTGTATGTCTTTATATTGAAATACTGATTACATTAAGTTTAGGCCATTGTCTTGGAATGTCTCTTTTTTCTTTTTACCCTTTTGGCACACTACAATTCCAAAGATGATCGGTGCTCCTGTATCGAAAATGGACTCTTCCAGAACTCAATACGAACATGGGGGAGTACTACTGCAAATTGGCTAAAACTGTCCGTAACAGTAACAAAAAGTTGAATTGGCACATGGAGTATATGCTAGTGAAAAATTTGTTTTGATCTACGTTGAACACTACAGAAGCACAGAATGCTAGATACTGGAAAAACCGTTTAGGGCCTAAGTGTATGATAAATTAGTTAATGAGACTGGAAGTTTAAAACGGTATGTGAAGAAGCATAATGGAGAAAAACCATGTAAGTGTGAACTATTTGATAGACTGTTTCGTCAGAATGGAGATTTGAAACTGAGGATACATACAGGAAAACACCATTTAAGTGTGTAGTGTGTGACGTTGAACTGGAGTGAGATTTGAAACTGCACCTGAAAAAACATCCTGGTGAAAAACTTTAATTGTGTCGTTTGTGATGAAAGGTTTAGTCAGAGTGGAAATTTAAAGGTGGTGCATACTGGAGAAAAACCATATAACTGTGAAGTGTGCGTTAAAAAATTTAGTGACAGTGGACATTTAAAAAGGCATATGAGGAAGCATACTTGTGATAAACCATATAAGTGAAATAGAATCTTTAATCAGAATGGAGATTTGAAACTGAACATGAAGATTCATGCTGGAGAAAAATCATAAAAGTGTGGAATGTGTGACAAAATGTTTAATCAGAGTGGACCTTTAAAAACTGACATGAGGATTCATACTAGAGAAAAATCATTCAAGTGTGAAGTGTGTGATAAACTGTTTAAAAAAAGTGGACATTTAAAACAGCACATGAGGATACATACTGGTGAAAAACCATATAAGTGTGACGTGTGTGATAAAATGTTTAATCAGAGTGGACATTTCAAACAGCACATGAGAATACATACAGGTGAAAAACCATATAAGTGTGAAATGTGTGACAAAATGTTTAATTATAGTGGAGTTTTAAAACAGCACATGAGGATCCATACCGGAGAAAAACCATTCAAGTGTAAAGTGTGTGATAAAATGTTTAATCAGAGTGAAGCTTTAAAATTGCACATAAGGATTCATACTGGAGAAAAACCATTCAAATGTGAAGTGTGTCATAAAATGTTTAATCAGGGTGGAGATTTAAAACAGCACTTGAGGATTCATACTGGAGAAAAACCATTCAAGTGTGAAGTGTGTGATAAAATGTTTAAGCGGAGTGGACATTTAAAAGAGCACTTGAGAATTCATACTGGAGAAAAACCATTCAAGTGTGAAGTTTGCGATAAAATGTTTAATCGGAGTGGAGATTTAAAGCAGCACATGAGGATTCATACTGGAGAAAAACCATTCAAGTGTGAAATGTGTGATCAAATGTTTAATCAGATTGGATCTGTAAAACAGCACATGATGATCCATACTGGAGAAAAACCTTTCAAGTGTGAAGTGTGTGACAAAATGTTTAATCAGAGTGGAGCATTAAATTTGCACATGCAGATTCATACTGGAGATAAACCATTCAAGTGTGAAGTGTGTGATAAGATGTTTAAACGGAGTGGACATTTAAAACAGCACATGAGGATTCATGGTGGAGAAAAACCATTTAAGTAAAATGGTTGTCAGTGTGTGTTTGCTAACTCGATGAGAAAACAAAGCTATGTTATTTTTATACATGTTTTATCAAATAAGTGTAAAATAAATACAACCATTTCAGATTGAATTGGTCTGAGTTTTATTCATCAGTATCAGTATAAATACTTTGTAGTCTTTTCTTTGTTGACTTCACTTGACTTGGTCAGACTTTTTGTGGCTTTGTTAGTGGTAGTAGTGTTTAGAAGAACTTTAGATGAAGCCCATGGAGATCTCGCCCCATAGAAAAATTGCCTTTCATGAAATTCCCCCATGGAGAACTTGCCCCAACATATCTGGAGAAGTCGCACCAGAGTGGTTGGAGAAATTGCTCCCGGTTGAAAATCCAATTTGTATCAAGAAAGAATGAAAGTCCTTTAATTTAGATAAACAATTTTCATAAAATGTATGACTGCTCTGGTGACCTAATGATTAGAGCATCCACCTTGGTGCAGAAGGTTGCTGGTTTGAACCGTGGCAAAGTCATACCAAAGACTAATAAGAAAGGTACTAATAGCTGCCCTGCTAGGCGCTTAGCATTAAGAGGTAACTTAGTGTGAGGACTGGTCAGCCTGGTGTCAGAATAATGTGGCTGGGTGAGAGGTCATGCTACGTGTTTGTGGCATGATGCCACAGTGATAGACATCACTATAAACTGCCACACTGCAGATGTTAGGATGTTACTGAAAATTTTTTAAAGCTATATTTAAAATCCAAACCACATTCACAAACATACAATGTAAAAACAGAATGTTCCACATTTCTATTCTAAATGCATATGTAAATGTGATTTCTGAATATCAACATCAAGACCCACCCCATGACCATCTTGAGCTTATAACCCAGAAAAACCAAGTTAATTTATCTTCTAGGGTTTTCCAGATAAATTATTTTAAAGATGGAAATGTTTACCTGATAACAATTGTGCATCTTAATCCAAGTTTTTAATTTTACAATTTTACACCTACTTTATCGTCTGCTTATCAGCTTTTCAACCTGCTGCTAGAGCAAGATTGTCAAGAAATTCATGGGCGTATATTTCAAATTTGCAGTAATATTTTTTTTCTTTTTTTTGGCATAGAGGAAATGTAAGCACACTACATACTATT
This sequence comes from Megalonaias nervosa, assembly GCA_016617855.1. NCBI lineage: Eukaryota > Metazoa > Mollusca > Bivalvia > Unionida > Unionidae > Megalonaias > Megalonaias nervosa. The sequence goes on along the minus strand of JAECUM010023788.1, from coordinate 16,649 downwards.
CATTGTTGTTCTCTTCAAATCAATAACTTCTTAAATTTATAAAATGCTGAATTGTTCCATGGTTTGAAAAAATCAGTTTGGTTTGCTAATTAGACACGTGTTATTGAAAAAGAAGTGGGCCATATTCATATTTCGGTGTGAATCTTTGTTGCCATGAATTGTTATCTCAATTAGGTAATAGAATGATTCATGATGTGATATTAATTGATAAACACCATGGGGCAACATACGCAAATTAGAATCTATAATCTTTGAGTGGAGTGAGATTGAATAGGGTGACTTCTCCAACCATGTATGTAATCACCTTTTATTTAGTGTTTATATGCACCACAGTCCTTCTTTACATAACTTGCCACAGATGTATTCATCTATAATGTATATAAATTATGTAAATTCTTTTATGTAGTCCAGGTCAGTCACATTTTGCCATGCAGACGTGGTAATGCAAACATTTGCTATTTAAAGCAATTTTGACAATAAGGAATAAATATTTATAATTTAACTTCTCAGTTACATTCTAATCTTACTATCTGGAACTTGACAACCTTGTTACCAGCTGCAAGCAGTATTTATGATGTGTTGTTTACATGAACAGTCTTCCTAAGGCTAAATTCAAAAAATGGCATGCAAGTATTATGTAACAACTTGGAATAACCCCCATAGCAGTGTAATATAACCCTACTGGGCAATAGTAACAATGTCATATAACCCTACTGGGCAATAGTAACAGTGTCATATAACCCTACTGGGCAATAGTAACAGTGTCATATAACCCTACTGGACAATAGTAACAGTGTCATATAACCCTACTGGGCAATAGTAACAGTGTCATATAACCCTACTGGGCAATAGTAGCAGTGTCATATAACCTTACTGGGCAATAGTAACAGTGTAATATAACCCTACTGGGCAATAGTAAAAGTCCCTTGAGACTTTTAATATTTACCAAATAATCATTTTATGCAACATTGCTGCTCAAGAACTTTCATACATTTAAGTTTTTCCTTCTTGGGCTAAAGATTAAAAAATGGCATGCATCAACTTGGAATATCCTCCATAGTGAAATGTAAGGCTTTGGGGCAATATTAGCAGCACATACAGACCTTTAATATGGAATAAACTGCATAGTGAATTCTAAGTCTATGGGGCAATAGTAATACCACTTATAGAGTTTTAAAATGGAATAACCACGTTACTGAAAAGCAACTCTTTAGGGCAATAGTAACAACACCTATGGACCTTAAATATGGAATAAAGAACATAGTAAAATATAACTCCATGGGGCAATAGTATCAACACCTACAGACCTTTAATATTTTAAAAATGTTATTTTTCTGTAACACCCAGCTTCAAGATATTTCCTACTGTAAAATACAATAGGATGTATGCATCATACTGTAGATTGTAATAACCCCCATAACTGTGAAATACAGGTGTATGGGACAATAGTAAAATTCTTTTTACACATTTAATATCTTCCTACTATTCATGTTGTGCAAGATCTCTGCTATGTGTCTCTGCTTGAAAATAGTCTTAGTGTTAGGATAAAATTCCCCAAAAGGCATGCAGGCATAATGCAACAACTTGAAATAAACACCTTAGGCTGGACAATCGGAGCAGTCCCTTGAGATTTTTAATATCTTCCAAATATTCTTTCTTTCTGCTACATCTCCCAATAAGACCTTTCCAGCCTCTAAATCAATCATTTAAATCAATCAATCTAAATCAATCATTTTAGAACTGAATTGCAAAATGTTACATGCAAGCATCAGACAATAACTTGGAATAACCCCAACAACTTCTATTGGGTAATAGTAACAAAATCTTTTAAACTTTAATGTCTTCCAAATATTCATTTTTACAACCACTCCCTTGGAAAAATCGTCATGACTGTGATAGATAACTCTTTGGTGGATAGTAATAATCCCTTTAGATCTTTAACAAATTTCAAATATACTTTTCATGAAATGACTCTAAGGCAACAGTCAGCAATTTGTAGTAGGATTCATATTTGTGAAGTTTTTTCAATGGTCACATTAGATCTTTCCTACATTCAAGCTATTCTTTTAGGACTGACATATGAACATTTCCTTAGACATCATTAAACAACTAGGTATAACCTTCACTATTGTGAAAATATAAAAATGTTCCTCAGTGACTACCTATATTGTACAAATAGTTCTGTGATCTTGGGCAGTGAGGAATATGAGTTCACTCACAAATAAATGTATATTGGACTCGCTGAGCCAACATCCTAATTTATTGAAGCAGCTTGATATGATATTTTGTATCATGTTACTGAATTAGCTAACTTGGACCACTGGAGGGATTTTTGCATTATTTTTATACTATGTGAAACTATTGCTGTATTTAACAACCATCACAATCTTTATTAAAATAATACAAATTTAAATTACAACAATAAAAAATTGCATTTTGTAAAACTTCATTGAAAATTCAATTTTCACACATATATTAAGTATATAAATTTGTATAAATCATTTATCCGTGATGTTTAACATATTGATTACCAACAAAGATAAACAGAGTATGACTTTTTCCTTCATGTATTACAGTTCTCCTTCTGTTATCTTTTTTTAATTATATATCATAAGCGAACTTACTTCTTCGTTAACCATTAACATTGTTGATGTAAGTTCCAGTTAAATTTCTCACAATATTGTTGTGTGTCTAGGCTCATACAAAAGTAACAAGAAAAGATTGAAGACAACAAGCTTTGTAAAATTAAAGAAAATAATTTATTTCCCTAGAAAAACAAGGTAAGTTTGAGAAAAAGGACTTACGGTTTACAAATGAAATCCAAAATTAATTCAAGAATTAAAAATATAAGTCCTATCAATAAAAAGTCCTAATTGAATCACAGTTGGAATCTCGATGAAATCAAAATGGAGGGTGATGACGTATGTCGTGACCTTTAAAGTGTTGCCATGTCAACAGTTCCTTGTTTATTCTTATACATTGAGTTATAAGACTATCTACAACTCAAAACAGATTCCCTTATCAGGGTCACGTGATCACCTCTTTAGAACAACGTAAAAACATTAATTTACATGCCTAACATCATGTACTCTAATATGGTCTTAGCTAAATTCAGTGGTTCTTACTTTGGGCACAAAAAAATAAAAAATTGTTTACCAGAACTCTATTTGATTTCTGAATCGAGGTCAGCAGTTAGATACAATCTTTCACACTATTGGATGTTTATCAGGTCAAACAGAACTGAATTGAATTTCTAAAAACTATCAAATCCAGTAGACAAAATTATCATTAAATAACATGTAATGGAATAAAAAAAAAAGATTCAAATAAATTAAAACTAACAAACAAACAGTTTAATTACATAAGCATAACAATATCCATTCAGCGAGGTATGTTCTTTTGTGCGTAAAATTTAAACGGCTGACCCATTGGTCTTCGTTTGACCGATCTTGTTTATAGAACAAAAACGGTCACTTATTGTGTTGCATTATTATACCACCACACATAACCACAATAAATTAAGCTGGGGTAGAATTGTCTTGGGCTTGAATTGGACTTGGGTTCGAAATATCTGGCCGAATTATCTTTGCGGTTGAATTGTCTTGGTGTGGATATGTCTTGGAGTTGAAATGTCGAGAGACTCGAGAAATGCGGTCCTACTAAACACCGCAAAGTCAGATAAAGTCATGCAAAGTTACACAACGACAGACAAATTCATGCATATTCAGAGAAAAGTCTGTTTATTTTTGCATAATTTGTACATATTTGTTGCATTGCACTATATTAAACTTTCTTTTCACAATATTATAATTTAAATAGGTTTGTTTTAATGTTGTTTGAATGTATAATTGGTACATACGAATCCTTAGTTGTGTCCCTTTATTTCGCACATGCCAAAATTATTAATAAACCTTTATTAACGAGTTATTTAACAAAATAATTACATCATTGAGATACATGCAATATTATTATATGCTCTTTTGTCTCCGTTAACTTTACATTGTATGAATTGCCCAATATTCTACGATACTGAACACCTTTATATTGCACGCACGTGCATGACATTTGGGATGAAAATAGCATAGTGAATTAGGAACTACTTTGTAAACAAACCATGTACACTCATGTAGTAGACTTTAGGTTTCAGTTTATTATAAATTTTGTTCGTGGATGATCTAAAAACAGCCATTTCGTCTATTTTAAAGTAGAGTTGATAAAGTGAACAATGTGGACGAGTTTTTTTGAGTCACAAATTAAACTTTAAAACAAGCAAATGAGTGAACGCGATATTCGCAATGTCCACAACAAAAGCAAGAGACTGTTACGAGTCGATGCTCTTAAAATAATTAATAGAAAAGAGTGAAGACAGCAAGCTTTGGAAAATGTAACAAATAGAATACAAAGTAAAAGATTAAGAAAAAAAGAACTTACGGATTTACGAATTAAATCCAAAAATTATAAAAGAATTAAAATATAGAAGTCCTAGTAATAGAAAGTCCTGAATGAAACTGAATTCTGAGTCCCGATGAAATCCGAAATTGAAGGAGGTGACGTCTGTTGTGGTCAGCGAAGTGCTGCTGTGTCAACAGTATCTTGTTGAATCACAGAAAATATTATACCAGTTTTGAATTCAGTATAAATTCCAACGAATGTCTTTATCCTAGAATTGTCAGAGCACATTTTGTACTTCCACGGAAAATAATCACTTGAATTCAATAATTTGAAAAAAAATAACATTCACCCCTAACTGGTCACAAATACAACTTAACAAGTGTTTTAAGTGAACAAACCTTTTATCAAAACGTCAGTCTTAACTAATTAAGGCCGAAGACAGATTACCGGATGGGGGCCAACAGATCTTTCTTCTGGAGAAAATATATGTTTGTTACCAATTGACACATGATGCTTTTCACGAAGTACAAGAATGACCTTGACTCAACCTAATGAGTTTTACTCTAAGAAAAGTAAACAAAATAAATTAAAAAAATTGTTTACCCAAACCGTCACTGATTTTGAAACAAGGTCAGCAACTAGATACAATATTTCTCTGATTAGTTGTTCAAGTCAATGAAATAAAAAGATTTAAAACGTCAATCAAGTCAAACAGAAATGGAACTCAACTTTTGGACAATGTCAAACCCAGTAAAAAAAAAAAACTTTACATTCCAACAGCATGTAATGCAATTAAAATAAAATTAAGACAAACAATTAAATTAAATATACATAGCAGAGATACAGTATTGAAAATACCATTCTGATCATTAAAACAGTAATTTATGAGAAATGTTCGTTATTTTTCATTAATGGAATGGTTCAGACTATGACCAGTGATCTCTTGGGTATAACAATATAGCATCGAAACTGATAGTGAGGGTAAGGGCTATCGCATATCTATCAGATACGTACAATTTTTTCAAGTGAAAGTACTAAATTTGTGGGAAGAAAATGCAAGTGAAGGTTTTCGAAGAAAATGAAGGGTCTTAGAGCCACACACCAGCTGCTTTTCAATTTTGCGAAATTATTTTGTTGATACAGTGTTTCAGAATAAGGCTAGCGATAGACGCTATACATGGTATTTGTCATAACAACTAGGGGAGCATGCAAGTGACCAGACATAAACATGTCTTCTTTACCTGTTACTAACAATGTCCAAAAATATACTTACATTTTTACATCTTGAATTTCCTCAAAATTTACTTTCTTAGTTCTGAAAATCCGAATTACTTGAGCTGTGTCATGGGTTCTAAAGCTTGATTACACATTTCGAAAATGTACTGTAATTTCGACTATACATTTCAAGTGCAGTAACATCCTAATTACGGGGGCCCCGAGTGGCCGAGTGGTCTAAAGCGATCTCCGTTAGGATCACTGCCATCTCACCTCTGTCTGCGTGGGTTCGAGTCTAGGGTTCGGCGAATGTGGATATGTGAGAAAGCTTGCCAGTATCTTCTCGTCGGTCGGTGGTTCTTTCCGGGTATTTCTCGGTTTCTTCCTCCACCATTAATACTGGCCGCCATGTATAGCCTATCGTGTGCTGAAAAATGGCGTTAAGCCCACACCAACAACAACAACAACAACAACATCCTAATTACTGCACTCAAAATGAAATAAACATTATATTCCATAGCGACTTTTTAATAATTATAATTGAAAAAGTTTCATATTCTCCCACACATTATGATTCCAAACATTCAGTGACACAACAGAAACACACATGCAGGTGAGTCAAGAAGCCAACTCGCTGCTCTAATCAGATGTTCTTCATTTAGAATTTATACACATAAATCCAGTCCATAATCACGAATTTAATAGAATCGACAAAAATACCACAATCTACTCATTCCAGATCAAATGGAAAAGTTGTTGTAAAGCGCATGCATTCACAATATGGCTCTAAATGTCAATTTTAAGTAGATCAAAACCAAAAATTCCTTTCGAAAGTGCTGTCGAGCGCGCGACCAAGTTCAAGTTTCGCTGGGCGGAGTTATGTGCGCATTAATATTTTTGTTGTGCACTGATGAATCTGCGCTTTTTTTCTTTTTTGTTTTTTTTAAAACAGCATAAATTTATTTACTTTCTTGTAGTGTATTTTTGTTATATAATTAAGCCTTAGGTAAAATAAGAAAATGAGTATATAGTAAAAATGAGAGATTAATGCATTTGATTGGGGAAATGATGAACTCGTTTTGTCTTATGGATATATCGCACTCCCAAGGTCGTTAGTATCCAACCGAAATAAAACTCGTTCATATTTTCCCATGCAAATGGAGTAACCTATAAATAATACGAGACTTTTATATTACATAAGAATAATATAAACATTTAACAGAACACAAAACCAAGATAGAGTATGACAGTCATATAAGCCAGAGTATGAAAAAGTCAGATTCAGGCGACCAAGCCAGATTTGATAATTTTATACAATGATTGCCTTCTTGGAAGACACATAATACTATTATGAAAGTAATATATTTCATACGGTTGATATAAATATTTAATGGAACAAAGGTAGATAGAGGTTGACAAAGACTAAAATTAACCAGATATCAAATGACAAGGGCAGATTCATTGTGGCAGAAACTACTACTACTACTACTACTACTACTAATAATAATAATAATCATAATCATAATCATAATAATCATAATAATAATAATATTGAGGCAGATAATAATCTTATAAAGTTATGTATGATACATGCGTTTAAGATAATAATGTAATAAACATGATATAGTATGATAAAGACGGATTCATTTGAGTCCTTATGCGTCAATTAAGTATTTATTAACATTCATGACAAACACGCACCTGAGTCATATACTCCCTCCTTAAGTGTAAATGTCTCCTGATTTTTAGCAAATTTGTGCCTGCAGCCAAACAATCCCTGAAATTTACAGAAACAAATTATCAGCCAATACTATACATCATGTCTTCAGAAATAAATAAAAAACATTAATACGTGACAGTTATTCGCATATATCAAGATTAAAAAAAAGCAAGTTTAGAAAAATGAAAATCTTACAAGAGCAGTTTTCTATTACTACGTATTCCCTTTCTTTCTTTCCGTAGTGGTATCAATGCGAATGACCTAATAGGAAAGCCCCAGCGGGATTCGAGCCCACCCGATTCTACCGGAGGATCACTATCCATCATTCCACAGTAATATTAGTTGAGGACAAATAAAAAACGGAACTACAGACTGTAATAAGTTAAATTGTTCCGCAGAAATTAAATATTTAAAACCACTAAAATTGAAATTGCAATTACTTACATAATTATGACAAATTGTTTTCTTATATTCATATTTTTGTGTCAGTCTAACAATAAATGAGGTATTCAGAATCACTCCTATCTACTAAATAGAAACAAAGAACGCCCGAAAGATAACGATAGATCTCATTATCTCACACGTAGTTAATCGTCTGTGAATTCACCCACTGGCCTAATCGGTCGGGTAGTTCTCGGTCTCTGGTTGAACGCCTTACCGGTTGCTGGTCTGAGTCTTCCCGCGACACATTTGGTGCTGGTGGGCTCTGGACTAATACGGTCGGATTTTGAACTGACCTTTCGGTAGACACCTTTGGGTATCCGAGCTGAGTGATCTCATGCGAAGCACGTGATAGGGTAGATAAGCGAGTTGTTGGTTCATTTAACCTACTTTCGTATTACCTTGACCCACTATTTTGAAAGGTTACGCTTTCAAGAGGCTGGCTAATATGGCGATCGATAATAGATCGAGATCTACTTTCGGAGGCAGTCCGTGAGAAATGTTCACGGGGTCGAACAAACTCTCCTCCGGGGTTGAACAAACTCCCTCTCGACCCAACCGGGCCATCTATGTGGTATAACATACATGTCGCTGTCTGAATCAGAACTCAGAGATTCGGTGCTAGACTCTGAAGAGGTTACATTCGGCCTCTTCAGAGCCGATTTCATGGGGGCTGAATCGCAAGGAAGATAGTCAAAGGGAAAAAGCATATTACGATGCAATGTCGGTACAGATTTCGTACCTGCTACCATACTTACTTTGTACACTGGCATATCAAAATGGGGGATTGATATCACCTTATATACGTCCTTGGTCCACTTGTCGGCTAATATTTGTTTCCTCTTTAGTCCAACATTGCGCACTAGGACTCGGTCCCCTACTTCAAGTTTGGACTCTCGGACCTTCTTGTCGTACTGGACCTTATTCTTAGCAGGGCTATTGCTTGACTCCCTCGCCGCGGCTGTGTAAGCGAATTGGAGGAGATCTTTCAGTTTTTCCTCGTAAGTATGAGGCTCTTCAGCACCCGCGTCACATACTGGTGCGGGTGTCCAGATAAGCGTCAACCGAAAGCCCGGGCTAAAACCCTAACATAAGAAAATGGGGTGAGAATCCATTAGAACTATTCTTAGTAGCATTATATGCATTTACAGTTTGAGCAATGTACTACTTCCAATCTTGCTTTTGCTCTTCCTTCAGTGTCCTTAGCATTTCTAAGAGCGCTCCATTGAAGCGTTCTCAGGCACCAGTTCCATGTGGGTGAAATTTGCATAACTCCGTTATAACCTACCCTTGAAATTACGTCCCCGATCACTGTTAAGCCTTTCCGGGAAATTAATATCGAAAAAAGTGCTCGTAAAGGGATTTAGCGGTAGTGGGAGCCGTTTGGTTGCGGAAACGAACGGCCTGGGAATACCTGGTGAAATGATCAGTTATCACAAAACCTCCCATAGAGTGCTCCAGTGGCAAAAAGTTTATGCAGACAAGCTCCATAGGATGATTTGTGTGAATTTGGGTTAATTCAGACATTGCCCTAACCAATGCCTTTCTTCTTATGCACCGTTCGCATGACTCCACCTTGCGATTCACGTCCTCCTGACCAGGCCAATAAAGCAATTTCCTAGCTAACCAAAGTGTTTTCTCCTTGCCCTGATGACCCATATCGTTATGGATACCTTTCAGGGCCTGGGTCCGGTATGACGATCGGATGACAAGCTCTGACTGATTGACCATGAAGAGAAGTGGTTCTTTAGAGAACACCGTTTTCAGCTACAAGGCGGTTCCATTTACGAAGATATTTTTGCTCTGACGAATTTTCTCTCCGTATGGCGTCCTCCCTGGGCTGTAAACCCTTGCTCTTGAGGTCAATAACTTTTGCTATTGTTCTATCGGTCAATTGTTCCATGTCTCACTTAATGTTGTTACAACTTTCAGATGAGAACACATCATCGACCGAATGAGGTGGCAAACCATCCGAAACACTGTCAATCAAGGGAACAGAGACGGTGGCTGCATGGCAAATGGATTCCAACACATAGGAGAAACATTTGTGGTAAATGCGAGACGGTGTCGGCGTCAATGTGATTTTGCCAGCTCTATATCTGATGAAAAAATATGTAGATTGCTTGAGCTGCAACTAATATATGCCCCGTAGAGTCACGCTTTGCCGTCAAAAGGACGTATATCAATGGGCTGTTGCCCTTGACCACCTTGAAGGAGAAGCCTACAAGATAGTGATGAAATTTATCCGCCACGACACATTTTAATGCCAAAAACGCAAGGTTGTGGGCTGGATAACGCCGTTTACTGGGTTTCAATTCGCGACTCGGGTAAGCAATGACCCTTTGTACACGATCTTTCTCTTGATATAGGACTGCGCCTAATCCACAGCTGTTAGCATCAGTATACACGATAAATGGTTTAGCATAGTCGTCAAATGCTAAAATCGGGGTAGAGGTCAACTTGTCTATAAGGGTCACGAAGGAGGTTTATTGTGCAGCGCACGAAGGCCACGGAGCTACTTGTTTCTTTTTGGACTTGTTCTATTGAGACGTCTTGGTCGTTCCATGACTCTCTAATAGAGCGTTTAACTGTTTTGCTATCTCTGGTGAGATTTCAGGACACAAAATAGCAGAAGGTAAAGCATTATAAACTAAACATGGACATTGTCTTAATAAAAGATCTTGCACAGAGCTAGAGTTGACTTTTATACATGTTACCCAGATAGCCAATGTTCAATAAAAAATGTTAAATCTCACTATTTCATCTTTTCTTTTACTTGTTCATGGGCAAGTAACTTGAGCTTACCCAAGCGAACACTGTTGGCCCTAGGATTCAAAGAAGTGAATTTGTAAATGTCTGAACATTTTCATTCTAATGAGACAATTCCTCATAAAACTTCACAATCAAACAATTGCTTTTTATTTCCAGCATGAAACATCTGGAGAGTTCTACCTTCACGAGACACTATATCATAAGCTTCCTGCTTTTTTTCTGCAGTATGCATCGTTATGTATAACGTATAGTTTCTGCCGTGACTAAACATCCGATCAGATATTTAACATATAAATATGTTGTCTACAATATGTTTCCTGTGGTGCAATTTTAAATCTCCACTCTGACTAAATGTTTGAGCATATACTTTATATAAAGAAGGTGTACTACAACTTCTTATAAAATTAAAATCATGGATTAAGATGTACTATTGCTATCAGGTAAACATTTCTATCTTTAAAAAAAATGTATCTGGATGAGCCTAGAAGATAAATATTAAATTAGTTTTTCTGGGTTATAAGTTCAAGATGGTATAGGGTGGGTCTTGATGTTGACAGTCAGAAATCACATTTACACATGCATTTAACATATAAATGTGTAACATTTTTTTTTACATTGTATGTGTGTGTGTGTATGTGCATAAGTGCTTTGCATTTTAAATGTAGCTTTAACAACATTTCAATAATATCCTTACAACATATGCAGTTTGGCAGTTTATAGTGATGTCAAGCACACGCATGTAGCATGATCTCCCACCCAGCCACATTATGTTGAAACCAGTTTTGACCAGTCCTAACACTAACCTCTTAATGCTTAGTGCCTAGCAAGGCAGCTATTAGTACTATTTTTATTAGTCTTTGGTATGACTTGGCCATGGTTCAAACCTTTGACCTTTGGCATCCAAGGTCTAACAGCTAGGCCAGCAGAGCAGTCATACATTTATTAAAATTATTTATCTAAATTAATGGATGGTCATTCTTTTTTGATGCAAATTGGATTTTCAACCTGGAGTGATTTCTCCAACCACTTCTATAGATACACTGGGATAACTTCTCCATTGGGCAATTTCACGAAAGGAACTTTTTCTATGGGGCGACTTCTCCATTGGGCAATTTCACGAAAGGCACTTTTTCTATGGGGCGAGTTCTCCATGTGCTTCATCTAAAGTTCTACTAAGCACTACTAGGCCTATAAAAGCCACACAAAGCCTGACGAAGTCGAGTAATGTCTCACCGGGTCATGTGAAGTCGCCAAAGGAAAGACTTCAATGTATTTATATTGTAAATGATACTGACGAATGAAAGCCAGACGTAATCAATTTGAAATGATGTTTTTATTTTAAATAATTTGATAAGACCTGTATAACAATAATATATGTTTGTTTTTCTCATGAAGTTCCCAAACATATTTTGACAACCATTTTACAGTCAGAACTCAGAACAAAGATGTGGAACATTTGTTTCTTTTTTTGCTGCAGTGTAGCAGTTTACAGCGATTTCTTGCAATGGAGAATCATGCCACAGACACGTAGCATCATCTCCCATCCACCCAGCCACATTATCATGACACCACGCTGAACAGTCCTAACACTAACCTCTTAATGCTGAGTGCCAAGCGAGGCAGCTGTTAGTATCATTTTTATTAATCTTTGGTATGACTTGGCCAGGGTTCAAACTGGCGGCCTTCTGCAACCAAGGTGGATGTTCTAACCACTAGGCAACCAGAGATGTTATATATTTTATGAAACTTATTTATCTAAATTAAAGGACGACCATTCTTTCTTGATACACACTGGATTTTCAAACAAACACAACATGTGATCCAATGTTTACAGTAATGGCCTGTCATTGCACAGAAAGTGAAACATCTCTCTCTCTCTCTCTCTCTCTCTCTCTCTCTCTCTCTATATATATATATATATATATATATATATATATATATATATATATATATATATATATATACATTCACACAATCTAGAGTGATTTCTCCAACCATCCTGGGGCGACTTATACAGATACACTGAGGCAAGTTCTTCATGTGGCAATTTCACAAAAGGCAAGTTCTCCACAGAGCGAGTTATCCATATATATACACTCACACAATCTGGAGTGATTACTAGATTACTGCAGATACTTCATGGGGCAATTTCAGAACAGTTTGCTTTATCTAAGTTCTACTGAACACTACAAGGCCTAACAAAGCCGTACAAAGGCTGAGAAGGTCACACAAAGTCTGAAAGAGTCAGGTGAAGTCAACAAAGAAAAGACTACGATGTATTTATATTGTAAATGATATTGTTGAATAAATGTCAGACCAAATCATTTTGAAATGTTTATGTTTATTTAAAGATAATTTGATGAAACATTTTAAAAGTAATATATCTTTGTTTTTCTTAATGAGTTACCAAATATATGTTGGCAACCAATTTACTTAAATTGTTTTTCTTCAGTATGAATCATAATGTACTGTTTTAAATCTCCACTCCGATTAAATATTTTATCACAAACTTCACAGCTGAATGTTTTCTTCCCAGTATGAATCCTCATATGCTGTTTTAAATGTCTACCCTGATTAAACATTTTATGACACACTTCACGCTTGAATGGGTTTCCTCCATTGACTCCGCATGTGCAATTTTAAGTCCATTCTCATTAAACATTTCATCACACACATCAAACTTGAAGGTTTTTTTCTCCAGTATGACTCATCGTGTGCTGTTTTAAATGTCCATACCGACTGAATACTTTATTGCAAACTTCAAACTTTAAAGTTTTTCTCTAGTATTAATCATCATGTGAAGGTTTAAATCTCCACTCCGATTAAACGTATTATCACAGTTTCACACTTATATGTTTTTTTTCACCAGTATGTATCCTCATGTGCATTTTTAAATGTCCAATATTTCTAAATTTTGTGAGGCCCCGAATAGCCAAGTGGTCTAAAGCGATCACCGTTGCATATTACTGCCACCTTACCTCTGTCTGCATGGGTTAGAGACTCGGATTCGGCCAATGTAGATATTTGAGAAAGCTTGCCAGTAGCTTCTCGTCGGTCGATGGTTTTCCGGGTTCTTCCTCCACCAATAATTCTGGCCGCCATGTATAGCCAATCATGTGCTTAAAAATGGCGTTAAACCCTGCAACAACGACAACAACAATAACAACAACTAATTTTTATATCGCACATTTGACAGTTAAATGGTTTTTCTCCAGTATGAATCCTCATTTCTCCAGTATGAATCCAGTATGAATCCAGTATGAATCCTCATTTGAGATTTTAAAGGTTCACTCATTTTAAACGTTGTATCACATTCAACACTTGTATGTTTTTTCTACAGTATGCATCTTCATGTTAATTTTCAAATCTCCATTCTCATTAAACATTCTATTTCACATTTATATGGTTTCACACAAGTATGCATCCTCAGGTGCCTTTTCAAATGTCCACTATCAGTAAATTTTGTATCGCACACTTCGCAGTTATATGGTTTTTCTCCAGTATGTTTGCATAGAACACAATTAATTCTACTGTATTTTCTCTACATTTGCTTCTCAGTAGTGAACTTTGCACCGTGGTGACAATCAATACAAATCATATGTTAATCGAAAATACCTTCAATGATGAGTACAGGGTGCAGTTCTCGTCAAAGGTTCACCTGCATTTTTTTTCGAGAGGCTGGACTTTAAGCAAAGCACCAGGCGATGGAACACAGATTTCACCATGGCCTTATTACTCACTGTGCACTATCGTCGAAATACACACAGACAGCCACACCATAAGCTCATATTCTCAAGAATAAATAATTAGCTTTAAATCCGTACCAAAAATATACAAATAAAACTCTTCTATCACCACCAAAATGAGAGTGGACATAATGTTCTAAAAATAGACGCGAACTACATTGTTGAGTACTGAACAAGAACTAATAATTGTGACCCGATTCCATGGACCACCTTTAAATTTCAACTCTGACTAAACCTTTGATGATATACGACAGACTTAAACGGTTTTTCACCGCTACGTTTTCTCATATGCAGCTTCAGATCTCACACCTGTCCAACGTCACACACAGCACATTTGAATGCTGTTTCCTGTATGCATCCTCAGTTTCAAATCTCCATTCTGATTAAATATTTTATGAAATGGTTTGCACTTATATGGTTTTTCTTCGTTATGCTTCTTCACATGCCGTTTTAAACTTACGCTTTGATTAAATGATTTATCACATACTTCACACTTAGGCGCTATACGTTTTTTTTTCTTCTCTAGTATCTAGCATTTTGTGCTTCTGTAGTGTTCAAAGTAGATCAAACACATTTTTGACTAGCATATACGTACTCATTCAAATTTTACTGTTACCGACATGACTAGTTTGTTTGTTGTAGTAATAGTTGTTGTTGTTGTTGCTGTTGTTGTTGTTGGGTTTATCGCCATTTTCAGCACAATATAGGCTATATATGGCGGCCAGTATAAATGGTGGAGGATGAACCCGAGAAAATCCTGGAAAGAACCACCGACCCACGAGAAGCTACAGGAAAGCTTTCGCACATACCCACACTAGTCGAATCCGAGACTCTAACCCACGCAGACAAAGGTGAGATGGCAGTGATCTGTAACGGTGAGTGCTTTAGACCACTCGGCCACTCGGGGCCCCCTTTTTGTAGTAGTAATTGGTCATGTTCATACGTAGGTTTGGAAGAGTCCATTTTCGACACGGGAGTACCAATTCTGGTCGGAAATGTAGTGCGCCAAGAGAGAAAAAAAAAAAAAATGAAAAAAAACATCAAAACACAATGGTCTCAAATTAACGTAATCAGTACTTCAGTATAAAGTATTACTACTACTAATAATAATAACAGCAATAACAGCAATAATAATAATAATAATAATAATAATAATAATAATAATAATTATATATCTCGCCTAATGGCTCCCACATTGTATTTTTCAATACAAGATTATATGATAACGACAAAAATTTATTGGTAACATCCGACATATTCGACCAGAGTTCTGGAAGATTCCATTTTCAAGCACCGATCCAGCTCGGAATCGTAGTGTTCCGCTTGTTAACGTAGTCGGCATGGTCTTTAATTATCATTCTATTTACATTGAGTATGTCCGTATCAACAAAGATGGTAAAATGTCGAAAGGCGAATAACCTAAAATTAATGTAATCCATATTTGAATATAAAGAAATACAAAAACAAATGTTCTCTATGATTGATATTAGGTTCATTTTTAAATGTATTTTACGATGTCCGCCATTTTTGTTTTGGAGGCAATTTATAACTTTATGATAAATACAGGTGTCAGGCACACAAGCCAGTTTTTCTTCAATCGGCATTGAGTTCGTATGCAAATGCAATACATAATCGGCTTCCAACAGTGTCTGGAAATGTCATTATTCTCTATACATAAATTAACTGAAAAAAATTTAAATTAGAAAATATACATTAATTTCTGCAATATAAATGTTTAGAAAATTTCGGTACTAAAACAAAATCAAAGCCAAAGAAATAGCGTAGAGTACTTTTACATAGGGATAGGGTGACTCCATAGCGCTAGTTCAGTACATTTGCATGACTTTTTATTTTTATCGTAACAGAAATGGTCATCCTCTTTTCATGTTAATACTATTATTTGAATCCGTTTTTTATTGGGATTTTAATGTTACCCCGTTGCATAGTCCTATTTAGGAATATGCAACGGGGAAACATTAAAATTAAGATTTCTTAACAGTAAATTCTATTTCGATCAAAATTATTATTTAATGCTAATTGCTGAGGCTGTTGGATTTAATTGAATGAGCATTCGGTTATATTAGTTTATTTATTGACGAGGAAGAGAAAATGTATATTTTGCCAATTATTTTATTTATTGACATTTGATAAATCCAATATTTTTCTCATTCAGGTTTTATATTCTTTACATACTTAGATAAATAGTGTCTCACATATTAGAGGCAAGTGAAAGAAGCCCTTTATTTCTGCAGGGATTTCGTCTGTTATCAGACGACTTTCTATATACTACCAGTACATCAAAATCTTGCAACCAATTCAAGGCGTCAATTTAAGGATTACAGAAATCCCAAAACAGGAAGTAA